>JAPYYW010003111.1:0-21724 GCA_030522545.1 Cremastinae sp. A BG-2022a
AAACAGTGTCTAATTTTCAAAAGTATAAATTAATTAAGAATTTATTCTTCTGAAACGCATTAATAGAAGTGAATCTCGTATGAAAAAGTAAATAAAATAGAGATTTCTCCAAATTGAGATTTTTTAAATTCATTTTAATTGTAAAATAGTTGTTGTATTGACTATTCTGAAGTTACAACCTCCTTAAGCCAAATCGAAAGGGCGATTCAGGTCTAAAAGTGGTCGAATAAATGTCGTGGAATATAAAAGCTCATATAAACTTGAACGTACATTTTTAATGCCCTCGCTCGTTTTCTCCGGACTCCTCTTCGTCTTCGTCTGCCTCTCGATCGACTTCCTGGAAGCGCTCCGCTCCGGAGGATTCTTCTCCTTGGGGGGTGACTTTTTGCCGGTCTCGACGAGCTTCTCCGGGGACTTTTTCCCCTCGGGGAGTCTCTTCTTGGCCTCGAGCTTGGAGAATTTGGTCGGGATCTTGCTCGTCGATGGATTCTGCTCGGTCGCGAGGACGCCGTCGGACCTCGAGCCCTTGTACGAGTTTCTCTTGAATTTGCTGAGAATCGTGTTCTGGGGACGCTGCTGGCCGAGCTTCGAGTCCGTTTTGAAGATCCCGAGAACGGAGGAGACTCGACTCTTGCTCGGTATCGTTTCCTGATCGAAGCTCAAGTCCTCGACGCTAGTCGGACGTCGCTCGGGCTCGGCCTCGAGGCCGTTTACCGGGCTCCCGATCGGCGGGGCCGAATTCTCTCTCTTCTCCCTATCGTCGTTCGATCGAAATTTCTCGAGCTTCTTCTCGAGGGATTGTAAGAAAGAGTTCTTCGAGGCTTGCCTCTCAATTTTCACCTCGGCGGTCTCGTCCTTGTTATCCTTCGGCCCGACCTCCGTTTTTTCCCGCGTCATCGCGTTCGCCTCGTTCTTCAGCTCCTTCTCCGCTTTCTCCTTGACCTCGGGCTTCTTGTCCGTGGCCGCCCCCCCGTCCACAGGATTCTCTATCGGACTTTCCAACGGACTTCCGGTCTTGGCGTCCGGCTCGCCGGAAGTCGCCGGCCCGGGCTCGCTTATTTTCCTCGCGAATCGGGACTTTCTTCGCTCGTTCTCCGCGGCCTTTTGGGCCTCCTTCTCCTTTACGTAACGGCTCTCCTCCCTCGGAGTGTCGAAGAAATCCGGACGCAGGAATCGCGATATTCTCCTCGGCCCTCGGGACTTTTCTCGCTTCGCCTCGGTCTCGGACTTGCCGCTCGCGTTGCTTCCGGCTCGGAAGAATCTGCTCAGGATCGACCGCTCCGGGGTCGCGTCCTTCACGCACGACAGGGTGTTTCTCCGCTCGGGGAGGAGGGAGGAAGCCTCCCTCGTGAGCGAGCCCGAACGAAGTCTCAGGCTCGGAATGCAGCTTCGCCTTTTCGACAAATTGCTCGGCAGCTCGGCCATCGAGCCGAGAAACTCCTTCTCACATTTGTCCGTCTCCTTGTAGCTCGAGCTCAAATTCCTCTCGTACTTCTCACCAAGATTCCTCGCCTTCGACTCCTTTATCAGGTTCTCCGCGGCGAGGAGTCTGCTCTCAAAGTCCCTCGCCGTCGACTCGCCGATCGTCGAGAACGACTCCGTCGGCGATGTCTCGCTCGATCTCGTCTCGCTGCACGGTCAAAGAATAACCTTCTTTCAATCATATGCTTTTTATTTAATACCATTTTATTAAGGTTCTTCTATATAGTTTTCGTCGATTATTTAGGATTTTTTTTTCAACATTTTTACAGTCATTCTTTCATATATTACGTACATAAGTATTAGCAAATTTTAAGAAGCACGTAGGAATTGAGATATTTATTGTTAAAAATCTCAATTTTCAGTGCTCTCCGATAAGAGCACGTGTTAAGGTAGTTCTAACACAAAATCATAATAATAAGATTTCGTTGAAAATTTGTGCAAAACTTTTTTATATGATTGCATACGTGTATCAAATTTTAAAAGGTTTTACCGTGTAGATATCGAGATATTTATTGTTAAAAATCATGATTTTCAGAGCTCTCCCATAAAAGCACGACGGTGAAGCTTGTTGAAATTTTGCACAATTTTTTAGATACTTTAAATAAATTTTCCTCAGTGTTTAATAAAAATCTCATTACTTTATTATTCATGATTTTCATAGGCATATAACGAGCACATATCACCTTGTGCTTGTTCTTGAAGCGATTAGCAAAAACTTTTCTTAATAAACTTAAGCTCTAAAACCACATAGTATAGAACTACCTTAATTCAACAGTAAAATGTTTGATGCAAATAATCGATGTTGTAACAGGATATCCGATGATAATATTAAACCTCCCAATTAATGAACATGTCCCCATAGTTGAACAATTTTTGCTATATTATATTTATTTGAATTATTTATTTCTCAATAAAATTGTATAGATTATTTTTTATATGAAAAGAGATTGGTTTTTCATAACTTTTTCATAACGAACACTCGACAAATTTTCAATGAATTCCTAAAAAATCGATAAAATGATAGAACTACCTTAATTATTTAAGGTAGTTATATGTTTAATTTTGAATTTTGAATATTGTTTTTTCAATGCGAGTTAAATTTCGATCAACGGAGATACTATTTCTTTTACCGTGACGATATATGACATTGATTGCCAACTATATTGATTCATTGATATATGTATAAGCATATCTTTTTGTTACAAATATGTTAGATGTCTGAATCAATAAAAAAAGATTCTTGACTAGAAATGATTATTTTTTTATGTTCCATTTACAAATATTATTCAACACAGTTTTTTTTAAGAAGTTTTTTCATCGTCCTCAAAATGCGTAATATATAGTTAGGCTTTTATATTTAATTAAGCAAAACGTTATATTACACAAAATGAAGGATAATTAACAATTGTAATTGGTAATTATCACTGTTCATTATTAACATTCATTGTTAATGGCAATTAACCTAAATTATTAATATTAATGTTAATTGTTAATATTTAAAGTGTTTATGTTAATTGTTAACATTAAAAATATTTGTATTAATTGTTAACATTGACAATTAATGTTAATTTTTAGATGTTGATGTTAAAAAACAAATTCCATGCAAATAGGATTTCTTATATAAAAATATTGATTTTTTTTTGCAAATTAAAAAATGTCAATAAGTTCAAAGTTTTCCTGGAAATTATTTAATTTAGCGCCTTTTCAGTGAATCTATACCCGTGAATTACCTCTGATTTACAGAAAAGGCGCTAAAATAAATAATTACCGTTTTCCTAAACAATAAAAAAGAAACAAAACTCATCAATTATATGTATCTGAATTTCGCATACATGTGACACAACAGAACGAAAAATACTTCAAGATGCAAAGGTAGTCGATAGCCGAGTGAGTTCGATTGCACGGTCGTTGTATAGTTTAGATATAGGCATAGATCTCGGGTTCGAATCCAAGTCAGGCAGGATTTTTTTCTCCGATAAATTTATCGAAGAAGTATTGGAGACATGGAGAAAATGATCATGCATGAAGAAAAAATGGAATTAAAAAAGGATTTAACCAGTTTAAAAAATTTTCTAAACGTCAACATGAAACAAAATATTTGTTTCTTTCAACAACTTATTGCATTTAAATAAGAATATTTTCAATTCCATCGACATAATCATTATTTTAAATTAATCGTATAGTTCAATCTTTTATTTAATTGAAACAATGTCATATATCGTTGGAACTCCGTAACCAATTATTTATTGAAATTAATAAGCCTCGTATTTTTTTACTCAAATAACAGTCAACTACCCATTACAAGCCTGATCTAGAGCCTAGGGAACGTAGAAAGAAGAGGAGAATTGAGGGAAATTGTTTTGAATCGGTATATAACTGCTGATTAATCCTTCTCGTATATGTGCTTTTGCCATCTTCCGGGACATACACACGAGGTCCAGAGGCTCCCATTGATTTTTTTATATGCTTGCAGTGAAAAGACTATTTGTCCGATTTAAAAAAGCCTAAAGCCAAAATTATAAAATTATAAAATTAGCTTAAATTATTTACAGAATGCACTGAGAAAAAAATTTGTTTGAATCAACTAAATATATTTAGTTGACCCGTAATTAATTGATTCAATGCAACGATTGTCAAAATATTTAATTATTTTCGTCAGTAAATATCCTATACATTTGTGTGAAACAAATATTTGGTTCAGTAAAGTTAGTGGCATCGAAGAAAATGCCTGTTTAATGAATTCAGTGAGATTTTTGAATGAAATAATTCATGATGCGAACAACTTGATGTAAATTTGAATCGACTTATTCAAACAAATAATTCAAATTGTGCCTTTCAACTGAATATTTAGTTCCTTCAAAGTATATTACGGATTTCATTCAATTCAATAATTAGGGAGGGTTGTTCCAACCTTTAGGTAAGCCTAACTGATAGTTAGCCTATACTTGTATAATTGAATGATAGTTAGCATAAGCTGACTATCAGTTAGGCTTACCTGGAGGCTGGAACAACTCACCCTTATTCCTTGATAAAATATGCCGTATTTGAACGATATTTGTTGGACTTGACAAAATATCTCTTTAACAAAACACTCAAATTGTTTGAAGAATTCACAAATTGGATTTCTTGAAAATATGAATGAATTACCAATTATTTACCAATTATTTATTATAATTTACTTGCGGTTGCTAAAAAAATTAAAAAATAATATTTGTATTACAACAAAAATAAGCGTGAAACTTCAAGATCACATTTTCGCTATAAGAAATTATCAGACTGTATACAGTAGGGTAATTGGTAGGGTGCTCGCTTTAGAAAATGTAGGCAGGTATTAGATAGGCAAGTTCGAATCCCAACACAACCGAAACATTTTATCCAGCACCATAGATACCGGAAGCACTCAGGAAGGATGCAGTGCTATCAAAAATTACGAAAATCCGTAGCATAACTAAGTAATAAATTATTTTGTGTTTTTCGCCAAAAAAAAAAAATCTTTTTCCGGCAACTAAATTTGATTTATTCGAATCAACTAAACTTGCGTTTCGCCACCCGTGTCTGCCACTTTGCTCAGAGTCAAACGAAATTTAATTGACCAAAATAAACTTTTTTTTCTCAGGAAGGATGCAGTGCTATTAAAAATTACGAAAATCCGTAATATAACTAATGTAAGTAATAAATTATTGTGTTTCTCACCAAAAAAAAATCTTTTTCCCGCAACTAAATTTGATTTATTCGAATCAACTAAATTTGCGTTTCGCCACCCGTGTCTGCCACTTTGCTCAGAGTCAAACGAAATTTAATTGACCAAAATAAACTTTTTTTTCTCAGGGCACCACTCAGGGAAGCGTAGCATAACTAAGTAATAAATTATTTTGTGTTTTTCGCCAAAAAAAAAATCTTTTTCCGGCAACTAAATTTGATTTATTCGAATCAACTAAACTTGCGTTTCGCCGTCCGTGTCTGACACTTTGCTCAGAGTCAAACGAAATGTACTTGACCCAAACAAACTTTTTTCTCAGCGTGCGATAAAATATAATTCTAAAATGCGAGTAAAGTCGTGAAAGATGGTCTTTAAAATATAAAAAAAAATTTAAAAAATTTAAAAAAAAAATTAAAAAAACATTAGAATCCCTGCACTGAAAACAAAATTTGGTTGATTCAACAAAATATTTGTTTCAATACGTTCAACGATATTACTTTTGCAAATTGAACTAAATTCTTGGTTGATTTGACTGAAGTTTAATTATTTCAAATAAATAAATGTTGTTCCGACGAAATATTTTCAACTAAATTATTTTCAACTAAATCTGTTCTCAGTGTGGACCGCAAGTGTACGAGAAGGATTATGAAGAAGAGGCTTATGAGGGATAATCGAGTGAATATTTATTCTGAGTATGGACCTCGTCTCGCCTGGGCTGCTGCCAGAATTGGCGATGCTCCTTTCGTCCTCGGGTCCGAGCTTGCCGTGATGGCCGATCGCGTCGTCGTGGGGCTCCTCCTGGATCTTCTCCGTCCTGTAATTGTGAAAACTACCGATCAGCCCGGACTTAGAGTCTCTGTACTTTCTGGCGAGGCTCATTATCTGCCTCTGGCTCGGGACGAGCTCGTCGTCGTCGGCGTCGTCGTCGTCGTCGTCGAAGAGACTGACGCTTCGCCTCGGCGAGCGAAATTCGTTGAATCTGTCGGCCCGGTCGTTGTCCAGGAGGCTGTGGGTTCGCCGGATCGACGCCCGGTCGCACGAGCGACTCCGGTACTCCGTCTGGTCGGAAATCGGCGAGGCGTAAGGTCGCGTCTCGTCCTCGATCGAGCGGTACAGCTTTTCTCGCGGTATCGAGGGCGATCGCGGCAACGACTGCCGCGTCTGCTCGATAAATTGCCGGCTCAGCCGACGCGTCAGGCAAGGCGTGAAATTCCGATCCAGCGTTTCCTTTCCCAACGGCTTTCCCCCTGCGTCCCCCTCCTCCGTATCTTCTCGCGATTTTTTATCTGAAAAATAACGGAGAAAAAAGTCTTTCGCGGATCGCGGCCAAACCTCTCTGCTCTCCTTCCCCCTTTTAATTTTCCTCGTCATTTCACGTTATCTCTGTGTCTGTGTTCAGTGTAATTGCTCTATCGGCCTCCTCCCGTTTCGGCGCACCAATCGCGTGCTTGTTCCAGACAATTTCGTGAAAATTTGCGCAGATCTTCTTATTTTTTTATATCAAGACTTGCTTCTAATTTATTGGCACAGGCTTTGCCATTTTTTTATCGAAATAATCATTGTTGAAAATTTTATTGCCACTGTTTACCTCCCCCCCACCTGAAACCTCATCTGAACGGTTGCAATTTTAAAGAATAGAAGATACATTTTTTTTTCTTTTGACTGCATCGAGAGAACTACCTTAAAGGTTTTTTTATTTAATCTTTTTTTTTGAAAATAATAAATCATAATTTAGATTCATTTATTGGCAAGGGCTTTGCCATTTATAAGTCGAGATATTCGTTGTTGAAAATCGTATTGCCACTTTTTACTCCTCCATGAAACCTCATCTGAACGGTTGTAATTTTAAAAAATAAATAATACATTTTTTTTCTTTTGACGGCATCGAGAGAACTACCTTAAAGGTTTTTTTACTTAATATTTTTTTGAAAATAATAAATTATAATTTAGATTCATTTATTGGCAAGGGCTTTGCCATTTTTAAGTCGAGATATTCGTTGTTGAAAATCGTATTGCCACTTTTTACCCCTCCTTGAAACCTCATCTGAACGGTTGCTGTATTAAAGAATAAAAGATACAGTTTTTTTTCTTTTGACTGGACCGAGAGAACTATCTTAAAGGTTTTTTTTTACTTTATCGTTTGTTTTTTGGAAATTAATATAAATCATAATTTAGATATGAATTGGCTTCAAATTCATACGCTCTTTACATTTATATTGGGAAAAAATAATGCAAGAATTTGAAGTAACATAGAAAGTATCGTTCGACTGTTGGGACACCTTCAATATTGAATTTGACTGTACCGAAACAATTATCTTAAATCAATTAATTTGTCACGATCTAAAAGACAACCGATGATAGCTCAATAATGGCACAAATAACTGGGACATTACTATCTTGGAACAGATAATCTCAGTAATAAGTACATTCTTGACGTTATAAATTCGTAAAACCCAGGCTCTAGTTTTTGCTAAAAAATTGCCAATTTTTTGAATCTTAGTTTGACTATTAATTAATAACTTGAGCATATTTGAACAATAATTTATATGAGCAAGATCAATTCAACAACGATTTGACAATAACCCCTACGATTTTTAAAATTTTTAAATATGTTATTGGAAATGCAAAATAAAGTATCTATGCCAATTTTTAGTCCTCTATCTTAATACGTACCGAAGTTTCTCAAAATTTTTAAAATAGGAGACCAATTTTATTAATTATTAATGTAATTGGATTTTCTTTCAATGGGACCCGTTTGATTTGAAACCTCCTAAAATTTCATACCCACGTGCATGTGACGTTAAAGAATTTTTATGCAAATGTTTAACAAAGTCTACCAATTTATTCAACAACTAAACGCCCTTATCGATAATAAAATTTTGCACTCTAATATCAGGGAACTGAAAGAGTATTCTATATCACATAAAAAATTTAATAGCCAAACTTCATTTTCACTTTCGATGATAGTATCTCATTAAATTTTTTTTATACATTGTAACAAGGCAATGAAGAAGATCTGTGCAAATTTATAAGCAATCGTGTCTCATAAATATCAAGATATAACAACTCCAACCTTAACGCAGTTCTATCTATACAGTCAAACTCTGAAGTTATTTCCAGTTTTTCTTACGTACGTCGTAGTAGTTTACGAGTTTTATCATTTTTTAAAATTATTAAAAAATAACATACTCTAAATAAAAGGTCATTCGAAGCGATAATTATGAAAATTATATGAGAAAAATTGGATGTTCTTACTAGTGTCTTCCAAAATTTAGTCATTCAAAAATTATTTACATTCACTAAACCAACATTTTTATCGGGCCAAAAAAACTTATTTTTTATGTTTTTACAATTTCATATTATTTTGTAACCGTAAAATCTTTTTTTCAATATTTTTTATTACAAATGTTTTTTCTTATGAAAAATAAAAAAGTTAATTTAATTTAATATTAAAATTGAACTTAAAAATTGCATATCCTAATAATTGATAAATTATTTGTATTTTTAAATATTTATTGTATATTTTTGCAAGAATGGATTTATTAAGATGTATGATAGTTTGCCAAAAGATTTTTCATACTTAAGAAATTATTCCTTAATTTTGTAATGAAATTCTCTGTTATTTGCTGATCATTTACAAAATTATGTCTTAAAAACTTTAAAATCCCATAAGACTTTATGGTAATTTTTTTGTTATATAGCAAATGTGCATACATCATTTTTGGCGTATATTCTCATGTATTGTCAAAATTTCACAAAGGGTTGATGACCTTAAAAACTTTGTTGCAAAACTAACGTAAGCGTAACATAGTGTAAAAAACTTTTTAAATTTTTTAGATGCTTCATTATTTACGAGTTAAGGTATTTAGTGCTAAAAATTATTGGATTCAATCAGTACTCTTATGGGAAAGTAAACAAAACTGTTATTTCTAGCAATAAATGTGTATGTTAACCTCTACATAGTAAAAACTATTAAAATTAAGAAACGTAATGATGTCAAAGATTTATGTACATTTGAAATGAAATATTAAGAAAATGATTTTTGATGATCTACCTTTAACAATAAAACTTGCTGAAATTTGCATCGTTGAATAAGAATACATGGGACAGACAACCCCAGCAAAAAGTAAATTCTTAACGTTAAATTCGTAAAATTCAGACTCTCGATTTTGCCAAAAAGTTGCCAATTTTTTTGTCTTAGTTTGACTATTTGTTAGCAACTTGAGCATATTTAAACAATAATTTAAACAGTTTTTAGTTCTAGTTCTATTTTGAAATTATCTATTAATATCTATTTTGAAACTATTTTGAAATTACTATATATACAAAACGAACACTACTATGAGCATATAAAAAAAATGTACAAGAATCTCATTTTTTTAAATTTTTATATAGTGCAAATTTACAAATGCTCCATATGAAGCAATGTTAAATATCAGCAACTTTGCAGTTTTTTAACTCTTAAACAATTCAGTAAAACGATTTCAAATTTGACACAACATTTTTTCATATACTTACGAAAAAAATATTAAAAATTAAACAAATTTTGATATTTTAAAAATATCGCTCATACGTCCTTAAGAAAAATTAATTTTTTTTATTTCCAACATTCCAAAAAATTGATTGTTTCAATCAGAGACATTTTAAAAAAATTGAAGGCAGTTATATGAATTATTATTTACTCAAGATTTTTTTGAACATTTTCATAAATCTTCTTTAACATCATACGTACGTGTGGTAAAAATTTTCGATTTTCTTCATTCTACAGTAAGATCGCGTGTTGTGAATGTAAGATTATTGATTATAAATCTATATGAATTGGATAATATATGGAACATTGTTTCTAAGTACATATAAATTAAATGTCGTGCTAAATTTACTTTGTTATGAAAAATTAGTCCATTTGCCCTCAATATGAATTTAAAAATACAACATACCTGTCGATTTTTTAAATATTTGTATAGTGTAAATTTTTGATTAATACTATCATTTCAAAACATTACACTAAAATTTTTCTTATTCTAATGTTTGAAAAATGAAAAGTGATTAAATTTTTCAAAATATATATTTATGTTACCGATTAATACTCTAGTCAAGACACAAAAAAATTGCAACTTTTTGCCAAAAAGCAAATTCTAAATTTAACCAATGCAACGTTAAGAATTTACTCTTCTCTAGAATTGAGTGGTCTATACTATTTTATAAACAGGCTTTTACCACATAGAAATGGGGATATTATATTTTTTATTGCAATATAACTTTTCAATATACGTTAAAGCCTTCTTAAACTTTGCATACATTTTTATACAATTCCAACCAAGTTTTATTCATTAAAAAATATCTGAAATAAAAATGTTTCCGTAATGAGTTCACCTTATTTAAAATGACATTGAATTTTGAGTATGTTTTTCTCTAATCAAATTGCATTCTTTTCATAAACTTGAGTGCACCAAATATTTTGTACGTCAGAAAAACTAAGATAAAATTCTTCGATTTGACTTTAGCGACGACGCAACTTTGCACGATATTTTATCATGTTCTTATTATTACGTCGATCTTATTTTCGAACATGTTTACTAAAAAAGTCAATCGGTCGAAATAAAAAAAAATGTATACACTATTTTTCATAAAAAAAAAGAAATAAATATCGTCTTGAAAATAAATTCCAAAAATCGTAACTCCGTTTTATTTTCAAATTATACTCATTTATTGGCAGACGTACACAAAACTGTTATCTCGAAGTGTATCCGAAATTCGAAAATAAATATACAAAATTTTATTCGCTCGTGAATTGAGACTGAGCTCAATTCCTTTTCCAAAACTCTCGACATTTCTTCCCGGATATATTGAAGACTTTATTAAGCTGGCTCATCAGTGACAATGCTAGTCAAAATAGTGACGTGAAAAAAATCAGAAATGCGTCAGAATTAAAAATAAAACTACGTCTAAATAAAAATGATTTATTTATATAATTTTATATAATTAATAAATATATAAATAAATTTTTTATATAATTCACTAACTATAATAGAAATTATAGAGTAATTCTTGTTAAATTATGTATTGTGAAACTTCTTCCATCCTTCCCCCACTCCTTCGCCCAACTCAGAGGGCAGGGGGAGGGTCTAAAGAATTATCGCAGTTTTTTGACAATTAAAATTCTGCGAGTGCCTGCTACGTATTTTGCTCTAGCAGATAACAGACTAATCATTTCCGATTGAATTTATAAAAAAAAATGCTCGGCAACACCCAATTTTTCTGGTATCATTAGAAAGCTTATAATTTTATCTCTCAGTATTCCAATTTTCAATAACATTTCCCGAGATTTTTTTTTCAAAAGATATCATACAATATTCGGTGAAAATGAGACAAAATCCCATATGGGAGCAATGTTAAAATCGAAATTTTCAAATAGCTCGT
Source organism: Cremastinae sp. A BG-2022a (assembly GCA_030522545.1). Classification (NCBI taxonomy): domain Eukaryota; kingdom Metazoa; phylum Arthropoda; class Insecta; order Hymenoptera; family Ichneumonidae; species Cremastinae sp. A BG-2022a. The sequence goes on from JAPYYW010003111.1 coordinate 11,603, forward strand.
TTACAAAAATTTGCTCAGCATCCGATACTGAATTTTTGAGATATTGTTGTACCTCAATAATTTGATGAACTCCTATAAAAGTAATGTTAAATTAAAAAATTTTCAAATAGCTCGTTTACAAAAAATTGCTAGACAACCAATCCTAAATTTTTAAGATATTGTTTGTTGTACCTCAATAATTTGACAAACTCCCATAAGAGCAATATTAAAATAAAAATTTTCAAATAGCTCGTTTACAAAAATTTGCTCGGCAACCAATCCTGAATTTTTAAGATATTGTTTATTGTACCTCAATAATTTGATGAACTCCCATAAAAGTAATATTAAAATAAAAATTTTCAAATAGCTCGTTTACAAAAATTTGCTCGGCAACCAATCCTGAATTTTTAAGATATTGTTTGTTGTACCTCAATAATTTGATGAACTCCCATAAAAGTAGTGTTAAAATAAAAATTTTCAAATAGCTCGTTTACAAAAATTTGCTCGAATTTTCGAGAAATTTTTTTTTTGTATGTCAAATAATATTTTCTGCAAATATCATCAAAATTTCTCGTTTTTTAATTCACTGATGAGCCATCTTAATTTTCGAGTCCCCGACGAGAATAACCGCGGACGCAGACGACGAGGACAAGAAATAAAAGAGACAATTCGAGCCGAGCACGAAGTTCGGAGAACTATCAACGAACCGAGTACTGTCAATAAAATTAACACTGGTGTCACACCAATTTACATTCCGTTATATAAATCAGTGACAAAAAATAATTTGTGCTGGATCTCGATTTCGTATAATTGCTGATTAGAGGTACACTCATTTAACAATTACATTTATTAATCGTCTCTCATTATCATTTTCCATTTATTTTCGTTTATTTTTTTTTTAATTTTAATTTATCTTCAAATGTAGCAGTGGCATGCTTCAATAAAAACAAGACTAGTCCATTTTTCAACCATAAAAAAGTGAGTCAAATCACTAAAATGTTTTCTCGTTGTGTATTCATTTTGGTTTTTCCTTTTTTTTTTCATATTAAATGAGTTAACCTTTTTATTAAATATTTATTAAATATGGCCTTGTCTCACAGACAGTGTACGAATATTGTATATTATTATTATTATTATTATCATTATTATTATTATTATTATAGTAGTAATAATAGTAAAATAATAATCATTATAATATATACGTGTATAGCAAATATTAAATATAATATACGGATGTGGTGGTAGCATAAACCAAAAAGAAAAAAAAGCATTCCGTGTAAACAGTAAATAAAAACAAGAGATAAACAAAGAAAATAAAACAAAACGGTTATTTAAACTCTTCAAAAACACAACAAATCTCAGCCATTTTATGGTCAACATGGGGTTAGTGTAGTTTTCCACTTGCATTACAAAACTCGAAATATATTTTTTTTTCTTTCGCCTTTTGTGTCCTTATTTTTTCTTTTTTTCTGTGTTTTCTTTTATCGCTCCATACTCGCTCTCTCGCTCGCTCGCAATATCTCACTAACGTCGTCATATACAAAAATTGTTGTACAACAATGTTCCTTCTCATATTTTTTTCTCTCTCATATGACACCATTAGCTTTTAGCAACCATCAGCAGCTTATATACAAAACAGCATTTTTTGAGCAAGCTCAGTATGATTTATTCTCGTTAATAGATCTCCTTTTTTTTGGTTTTTTTTTCTTCAATTTTACTTCATCCTCATTTTCACTTTCAAATCAGTGTCAAACTTGGCATCTCGTTTTAAAGCTTTTACACAGCTATCCTTTATAAAATATAAATATATCGTAAATATATTTTTATTTATATGTATATATTTTGAGTATTTATATATTTCTGCTTACGTGTGTCATGTGGATTTTTTGTATAACTTCTGACTGAAAATCTTATTGCTCTTTCACTCTCTCTCACTCTTTTTTTCAAAATTTTTCTCTCACTCTCTCCTCACTCTTTATTTTTTCTAGAAACTAACACACAAAGAAATTTTCGAATGACAAAAATCACTTTACACTCGTCATGGAAATACAGATTAGGGTCTTTTCGTCTCGAAGAAAAAAAAAATTGAATAAATCATACTTTGGCTAACACGTTACTCATCAAAAGGAGGAAAAAAAATTCTATCAACGAGAATTAAATACTAATGTTTATAGCTCACATTCCGTTTCTTTTTCACTACTTTTGTTTTTCTTATCTTAACAATAATAGCTGTCTCATCTCTCGAAATTTCATCAAAATGGCCATTCTCACTCACTCTTTTTTATCCTCGTATACTTTTTTTTTTCGATCGATAACAAATTTATCGAGAGATTTGAACAATTTTTTCAACGCGATCAGACTTTTCTTCATTTCTTGACGCAATTGTTTTACAAGAGTCTCGTCTTGGTCTGAGTATTTGCAGGTAACAAAATTTGAGTTTTAAAAAAATACCAATTTTCAGAATTTTTGCAACTTTATTCATTTTTTTTAAATTTCTTTTCGTTCTTTTTTTTTCTAGAAACCTGGAAATCTAGAAAAAAAATGAGCTCTACGTGCGCAATGAAACGTTATGGCTTTTCGTATAAAAAGAAAAAAAATGACTATTATGCGATCGATGTGTTTTTTTTTTCGTGTTTTGCACTAAATTAGGTATAACGTGGTACCTAACTTGCTTTTTTTGCTCTACTGGGGATTACCGTCGGCCCGCCTACGGAGAGTCACTCGCACGGTCGCTGCAACAACCGTCATAAAAAGACCGTAAATGAAAAACGTCAGCTGCATTTCGATCGCTGACGACATCCTTTTCGTGAAAAATATTTTCGGTAGTCTCACGATTTTTTTTTGTCAGATCCACTCTGTATTCTTCTATAATTCAAAGTAAATATAATTCTTGACAAAATTACAAGGCCTTCCAACTTCGAACAATTATTCATTTAATTATTTTTTTATTTTATCAATGAAAAAATTAATTAATATATTACTCGACTATTCTAAAGAGACGAAAAGTAATGAAAAGTTTTATATTACACGTTCATTGTATGAATAATGATAAAATAAATAAATGTATTATTATTCAAAAGTATACTTAAAAAATTCAAAGTATCGAATTTGCTTCGATTTTAACAATTCTACTAAGGTATTCCTTGCAAATAGGGGTGGATTTTGCAGGGGCAAAATAAGAGCCCTTAATAAACTTTCTTAAATAATTATTGACAAGATTGTTAAATTGCATAAAAATAATTATAAATTGACAATTATAGATATTACACTGAATTATTTAAAAGTAAACATGATTTTATATTTATTTTCAAATTATTATAAAATTATATTTTTGAGGTTATACACGAGCTTCGAGTTTCAAATCGAAATAATTCTTTCAAATGTTCGATGTCTCTACATTTTTATACGATAAGTAAGTTCCTCGCGTAAAAATTTATTCATACTATACTTCATATTCATTATTTAAAGTTAATAAAAGTGTAAATTTTTCAATTGAAATAGAGAAGAGACGTTTCTTGATATCACAGATTTCACAGTCACTTGGAAAACGCGATTGGTTCAAACATCTTTAATTCTTTATCAATAAGAATAATATTTTTTCGGCCCATACAGATAAGTGGCAAAAATGGGCTTGTCTTTGGATTTTGACGAAATATCAATAATTTGCATGTTTTAGCGAATTGCGTTTTGCAACTATCTCTCTCGCCACAAAAAGTTGAAACATTACAAATTTTTGAAAATACTATCCGTAATCATAGAAAAAATACAATTATGCTAGTTTTATTGAATTTTCCTCGCTTATACCGAATTTCGAGGGTGTTACATTTTTTCCAAAATGGAAAAAATGGAAAATTTCCACTACAATGTTTTTTTTTTCTTCAAAAACTGGACGATGTATCATGCTGAATTTTATTATACAACTTCTGTAGATGGTACTCTAACATTTTTAATTTTTTTTCATAACTTTCTTAAATGTTGTTTTCAAGTTATTTTTGTGGATAATTTTTTGTGACGTTTCGATAGAGAAATCGATAAGTTTCAACTTGAAATACCTTAAAAACTAAACGGTAGAATTACTCAACTCATTATTTATTAGATTTGTTTTCTTTTTCTACAAATTATACAAATTTTTCAAAATTATCTTAATTAAACAGTTTTTGCTATCTACCTTAATATGTGTTTAGATGGGGAATCGCGAAGCTTTAACTCCAAATATATCTTAGAAAATAAACGGTAGAATTATTCAATTTTTTTTTCATTCGATTTGTTTTCTTTTTCTACAAAACGTATAATTTTTTCAATTTTTTTTCTTAATTAAACAGTTTTTGCTACCGAACTACCCCAAAAAAATAAGGCCATTCTAAAGATATTTATTTCGTCCAAGGAATACCTTAAATGGAAAGGAAAATATTTTTGTGAAGGCCTCGCTTCGGTTCGATCGTGAAAATTTGAAGGAGACGATAATCAGCATTTCTTCATGAAAGCTCACTTGTTGAAGACGATAACGAAATAATATACCGAAAATATTGTCCATCGATTGAGAATGAGCGTGCTTGATTATTCGATAAATTCATTATTTCACTGATTGAGGAGTCGACGATAGACTTGACAATATCTCGTTCATTCTTTCCAGGTGGTTTCTCATTGGTTCGACTTTTACTTATACATAACGTATTCACATTAATGTATATATCATTTAAATTCGTATATACATACAAACAGAGTGGAATTGAGTATTTTGCTGCATTTTTTGTATATGGACGTGTTCGGTTCATGCTCGAAAAAGAATTGCAAAAAAGTATCCAAAAAAGTTAAAAACAAAAAATATAAATATTGCAGAAAGGGTTCATTCGTGAGGTAATGAAGGATGGCTGCTTGCTCTGTTAAAGGATACAATAATAAATGAAAAAAGTCAACGTCATCGCAGCCTTTAAAACTACGTATAAAAGATAATCCAGTAAAAGTAGTTTTTTTTTGTGAAAAAATTTGAGATCGATTTTTTCACAATTCTCTGATGTCTAGAGCCTAAATCCAAATTTTCAGAATGGAAGGAGGTACCAATTAAAATGCCATCTTGAGATTTGACTTTAGGCAATTATTTCACGAACCGTTGTCTATAAAAAAAAATAAAATTATTACTACTTAGAAAAAGATTAAATTCTCGATCTTCTTTGTTAATTAATTTTTTCTGTTCAATTAATATTTATAAAGTTACGAGCAAACTTATTCTCAATCATTTTCATTTATACAAATATTTTGCAACATACGAGAAAAATGATAGGTATCTAATTTTCTTGCGAAAAATGAAATATTATTTATTGTTATTAATTCTTTCTTTTGAATGAATAAATGTTCAAGTTAAAATGAAACTTTAATAAAAATTTTTGACTACACTGTATAATCATAGGATTATTTCTTGTTGAAATTTTGCACGATTCTTCATGGTACTTCTATCAGTACAGTCAAATTAAAGGTTTTTATCTTAATTTAACTTAATTTATCTTCATGCCAAGTCGTTTTTGAGCTTAAGTTTATTTAAAAAAATTGTTGCAAATTGTTTCAAGAACAACATACTCAAAATTCAAGATTATCCAAGGCAACCTGTACTTGTTACGTATATATGAAAATTAAATAAAATCATAATCTTAGAATTGTTTTTTAAACTAAAGGAAGCTTTTTTGAAGTAAAATAAAAAGCTGTGAAAATTTCAACAAGTTCCACTACCCAGAGGTCAAGATATTTAGAGTTGAAGATTGCAATATTTAACACATGCTCATATGGGAGAATTCAGAAAACAGTGATTTTTAACATTAAACATCTCGATTCCTAAGTAGTAAAACCTCTCTAAATTTAATACACAATAGCACATTATATTTAAAAAAATTTTTGCAATTGCTTATTAAACTTCGAAGAAAACAATTTATTAATAAAACTACCTTAAAGAAAAAAATAGAGATTTTCTACAAAAAAAGGATTATAAGTAATTTTCTCGTGTTTAATCATTCGCGAGATATTTCCACAAACACATAAAGATGGCGTTTGAATGACATCTACCTTCATTTTAAAAGAAGAATACAAAAAAAACAAGGATAATGAAAGAAGCAGCTGAAATATTTTCTTGAGAAAATGTATGGCTTTTTGAGGTACTTGTACTGGACTAAGGTAAGTTTGGACTTGCATGTGACGAAAATCCGTATTATCCGTAATATAACCAGCCTTTCCAGGAATACTTTGAAATAGGGTGAATAGTTTCGTTGCTATTTACACTAGATAATCGAGAAAGAAAAGTAAACGTTCTCCCATATCTCCCTTTATGAATAAAATAACAGCGTGCATACATGCATTAAAACTCAATAGTCGAGGGTCCACTATGGAGTGTTCGATCACGATAAATGTGAAAAATCATATCGCGAACCCACCTGTGCCAACCGTAAAACGTTAAGATGCGTTAGTACAGTAAAAGAGTAGAGAGAGATAGAGAATAAATATTGGCAAAACGGTCAGGCATATACAGGGAAAACGACTCGTCGATGATAAATAAATATGACGATAAATTATTATTCGAATATCTGATGATAAAAAAAAAGTATAAAGTGATGAAAGGTAGGAATAATGAGAATATAAGTAATGAATACTCGAAATAAGGTAAACCACTAAAAAGTAACAGATAATATGTGCTTTGTCTATCAACGACTCGACAACAGCTATAGAGGTACTAGGAAATGCATACCGAATTCCAATTCGGTACTTTATCACCTGGTTACGATGATAAAACACCGTGAGATTTCTCACGACAAGGCAGAAGCTTGCTCGGTCTTTGCTCTTCGCTTTTTATCACTGTTTTACAGTATTTTTAAGAAAAAAAAAAAAAGAAAGAAAACATTATGAGACAAAGAGAGGAAAAATAGTAGCACGGTAGTAGTTTATACGGATTACCATTACATCAATTTGCCAAAGCATTGAACTACCACAATGAGCACAATGCGAATGGAAAATCATTCTAAATGATTTTCAGAAGAAACTTAAAGAATTTTCATTTCGAGTCTCATCTACTTTTTACACTCTAGATATATAAATCAATGTTTTTTGTTCGGTTTGAACGATAAAAATAATAATAATTTGTTTTTTTTTTTTGAAAGTAATGAAAATAATAATAATAATTGGAAGAATGAGTTTTGAAAATGATACATAGTTTCTCTTCTCTCGAGTCATCATTCGTAATGATTTTTCCAGTTTCGATTATGATCACTTTTGCAAACTACTACGGGCCTAATACATAGTCTAAGCTTCTGCGAATGCGTGTCTCAACACAATAACAACATCAAGTCTGTGGTGTGTTTTTCACATTTCACAGTGGAGCCTTGATCCTTGTTCTTAAGGTGGTTCGGAAGAAAAACCGAAAGTCCGATTTCACAACCATAACATGACTTAAAAATTTTTTTATTGTTTCAAAAAGTATCAGATTCATAGTACCAAAAAAAAAAATTTTTTTTTAGCAACTGTAACAAAAGTTAATTTTTTATTTTTATAAGTCTCATTCTATTCAACATTTTTTATTGAGCTCTTACTTGATTATAATTATGATTACACAAAGTTGACATTTTTAGCAGAAACGAACGATATTTAACCTGCTCACTTGTCAGAGCTTGATGTTTGTCAACGAAAAGATAATTGTCAATAAATGGAAACGTCACATATTGATAATAAGTTTGCAAATAATTAAGTTCTGATAAAAATAAATAAACGTGTAGTAACATTGTAAAATAAAAATAAGGTGTAAAGAGACAGCAAAATGTACTATTTCCATTTATTTATTTATATTATTATTTATTTATTTCCATTTAATTACGGTTATCTTTTCGTTGCCAATCATCAAACTCTGACAAGTGAGCAGATTAAATATCCTGCGTTTCTGCTAAAAATTTCAACTTTATGTAATCACGATTACGGTCAAACTCAATAAAAAAAAACGTGGAACACAATAAGACTTATAAAAATAATAGGTAAACTTAAGTTACAATTGTTAAAAAAATAATTTTTTTTGGTACTATGAATACTTTTCGAAGTACTTTTTGAAGCATTAAAAAACATTTTTTAAGACATATTATGATTGTAAAATCGAACTTCCGGTTTTTCTTCCGAACCATCTTAATAGTTTGACGTTTCGTCACTTGTCATTCACGTATGCAATTCTCGATCTCGTCTCTCATGAAGGACTTTCACGCTTTTCATTGAAACAATGCATAAAAATAAAGATAAAACAAAAACTGACATATCAAAGAAAAGTCAACGTATTGATTTTTAAAAATCTCTTCTTTTCAATCTTTTTTTATGATAAGAGACAATGAAGCTCTTTTCTTTTGCAGTGTAGCACTGAATCATTCGTGAATTGTCCTCGATGAGAAAGAGATTATTTAGATCTTTTCAATTTTTCGAATTTTCGGTTCCACGGTAAATTGTACGTAATTCGTGTCGCACGCTCTTACCTCGCGGCAATGTGTTGCTGCTTCCCATTTCGAAGATATTGTCACGCGATGTTGTGCTTCGCGTTCCGGGGCTGCTCGGCGTTCCGGAATTCGACGGGACCGCCGAATCTCGTTTGCCGAAGCGATCGGTGTCGCGACTCATGGATCGTCTAAACGGCGATTCCGAAAGTCGCCTACGATGATGCACAAAACACACGATAAATCAAAACTTTTTCAATTATTTAGAAAATCTTTTTTTTTTTAATTATTTTTTATTTATTTGTTTTTTTTTCTTTTTTTTTTTCAAATAAAATGCCACCTTGCCAAAAGAAAAAAATCTTCAAAGGCGAAAAAATGTTACTGAGGTAAACGTCCCAATAGTTGGACAGCTAAGGGTTTTCTTACTTTATCTTTATTTAAGGATGTCTTAGAAGTCAAGTTGAATACTTTTTACAAATATTCTTTCAACGTATGCGTTTTACTGTAATTATAGAATACTAAAATGAAGGGTCAAGTTTTTAGGAATTAAGAATTATCGTGGTGAATCAAAAAGTATATTTAGTAACGTTAAAACTTTTATTAAATTTGTTGTTTTGATTAAGGTTAGAAAACCTGATGTAAATGCTTGTATTACTATATAGAGTTTTGGCTAATATTTATCGTCATTTATCGTTAATAATTAATACAAAAGGGTCGAAACCTCAAGTTTTTATTTGTCCTACAGGTTTTAAAGTGTTTAATTAATATAATAAATAATTTTTATAAAGAGTTACTCATGTGCAAAACAATTGCTTTTTTAAAATAAGGTAAAAATCGAGTTTTCAATTATGAATATTTTAATTAAATGGTCTGTAAAGACAGGTTTTTTTGTACGAATTTTGTAGCTGGCAACCTTTCCAATCATTTGATCCCAAAATGAGACATTTTTCTTTTCATCAACATTTTTGATAGACATCCTTAAAAAATATTCAATTGAAAAAATCTGCTTCTAATTCACATTTAAACTATTGTCTGGTATTTTAGCAATTCAAAACTCACTTTATGTGTTAATTTTAAATAATATTTATAGTAAATAAATACTTGAACGTTTGAATATTTAAAATGTCCCAATAGCTGGACAGAAATCGACTCTGTCTCTAGGGCTGAGCGAGTTTTTTCCAATAAATAAATGTTATAAAAAATAAACCTCTTTATTGATTTTATTGATAAAACAGAATTGAAATATTAAAAATAATATAGCGAAAATTGTCCAACTATGAGACGTTTACCTTAATTATTGTGTCTACTGAGAGCACGTGCCATTGCATGTTTCAGCTACGAAAGGAATGTGTCGAAAATGTGCTGATGGATAAATTGCTACGGTTTCTACCATTTGGTTAAAATTATCGTGTCGAAGGATTTTTTTGTGGTCAACAAATTTACTGTTTTTTATTAGTAAAATATTAATTGAAATGAACAGAAGAGAGTAATATTTGCAGAGAGAAAGAGTGGAAATAAATAAAATAATATAAATTAATGTTTGCGAAGAATAAATAAAAAATAGAGTAAGATTTTAATTTTTCGAAATTTGTAAATATTTTATACTACGTATTGGAACTCACGTTGTGATCGTCTGTGTTTCAAAGTAGCTCTCGTAGCTTGCACAAACAAGCGAATGACTTTAGAAAGATAGTTGTTC
>JAPYYW010003112.1:0-16529 GCA_030522545.1 Cremastinae sp. A BG-2022a
CAAATTTTACCCACGCTTGCACACGATGCTAAGAAACGTTTATGCAAAATTTTAAACAATTATCTTTAAAACCGCTTAATGCAAGTACCTCCTTAAAAAAATAACTTTTTAAGCATTTAAGGGGGTAGGCCACTGTATAAGATCGATTTTTTTAAAATGGTTCCTTAGGACTTCAACATTGATGTCCCAAAATATTATAGACGGATAAAATCTCTAGGTACTCTTTTTTTTTTAATTTTAATACAAGCCCACCTGGTTCGCAGCGAGTCTATTCAAAACTTCAAACGCGTTTATCCCAAAGCTGCATTTTTTAAGTTGACCGAAAACATGACTTCAGACAATCTTCTACCGATTCACTTACAATTTTGAATACGTCTTGAAGAATACATTATCTATATGGAAGTACACTTTAATATTTTAGCAATTCAAAACTCATTTTGTGTGTTAATTTTAGACGATATTTTTAGTAAATAAATATTTAAACGTTTGAACATATAAGATGTCCTAACAGTTGGACAGAAAATCGACCTTTTCGCAAGGGTTGTACGAGTTTGTTTCAATTAACGTTACGAAAAATAAACCCCATGTACAATGTCATCATTCTGATGAAGTAAGTTAAATGGAAGTACATAAAAAACTAATAAAATAATTTAGAGATGTTTGGAAATGGAAATAAAACATTTGTTATGTAAAAATAATAATTCTTGAACGGTGTGAATTTCATCGACGTGATTTATTTAACATTCTAACTAACCTGCCAAATCTGTTGGCAATAATACCTCCGCTGAAACCACCGACCATACCACCGATCGCGAATATGCTGACAGCCACCGAGTACAGTTTCTGTACAGCTTTATCCGACAAATCCTCTCCATATCTATCCTTGTATACATCTTTCATGAAGTTTTCGATATTCTGCGAATGGAAATAATAATATGAAATATTTATTCATAAAATCCGAATAATATACAATACAATAAAATGAAATAAAATAAAGGTTGCAAAAGTAATCATGTTAAAAAAATTTATTTATAATCATTTAAAAACAATTAGGCCATTCTCATTATATTTATATCGTGCAAGGAATATCTTAATAGTAAAGATAATTAACATATGAATAATCTAATTGTCCTCATACAGAATAATTGTTCAATAAAAGTGAATAGGCATAGATGCATCGTTCGCTATTTTTGTAAACTTTATAAATATTATTTATTAACAATTAGAGTATTTTTTATTCTTGTAGAATTTTAAATATATCCAATATCAGTAAGTTTAAATAAACTTTCAATGAATAACGAACAAATTGTTAGACTTACTCCTTGTGGTGCGTTTATCACTCCAGTGTTGTATCCAAACTGTAGCATACCAAGTACCGCTGCCAGTATCGCATACGACAGGAAGAACGTCAAGCCCTGATAAACCCAATCCCAAAGTAACAACATTATTCTCAGATGTCCAGAAAACATTTGAAATATATAGTATTTTACATCAGATTGAATATCATATTTTGAGGTAGTACATCCACGAAAATTTTTTTTTAAGAATGTGTTAAAATTTTGCATAAATTATCTTTTGTGCCATGTGCACATGTGTATTAAATTTTAAAAAGTTTCTCTACATAGAATTCAAGATATTCATTGTCGAAAATCACCATTTTTTCTACTCTCCCATGAGAGCACGAGTTAAATATTACGATCTTCAACTCTAAATATCTTGACTTCTAAGAAATAAAAATTCTTGAAATTTGGTACAGCTTTTTATAGTACTTCAAAGAGGCTTCAATTAGTTTAAAAAAAACCTTAAAAAGTTTTTTTTTCTAATTTTCATACATACGTATCAAGTACGGCTTACCTTGGTTGTAAAACTATATGGTATGGAGATAAACTAAGATGAACATTTAAGATGAACGTCATGGATGTACTACCTTAAAAATGTATTAGCGAAAAATTTAAAAACTAAATAAAGTACACGTAGAATGGTAAAAAAATGAAGAAACAAAAAATAACAAACAAAAATAATGGCGCAAAGATTTTTATTGAACAATAATGTACAAAAAAATACAACATTTTTATAATAAGCTAGTATAAAAAAACATGCGTAAAGTAACTATGACATTAATTTGTTTGTAAAATAAAATAAGCTGAAACACAAGAATAATTTGAAAAAAAAAACATTTTTATAATAAGCTAGTATTAAAAAATATGCGTAAAGTAACTATAACTTGTTTGTAAAATAAAATAAGCTGAAACACAAGAACAGTTTGAAGAAATAAAATATTTTTATAATAAGCAAGCATAAAAAAAAACATTCGTAATCATGCGTATGACTAATTGATTTTTTGTAAAATAAAATAGGCTGAAACACAAGAAAAATTTGAAAAAATAAAAGAAAAATATCGAACAATATGTATAATCGTGCTGAGGTGTGGAAAAAGTTGACCTGCTGAAGGAGTCTGAGCTTTCGTCGATGCGAGTGTTCCTCGAGCCGATCAACGTACTCTCTCAGCTCCTCTATTTCTTCCTTCACCTGCTGGACTGTGTCCAGCTCATGCTGCATTTTATCGAAGAAAAAAAAACAAATTATCCAAAAATTTACACCGTTTTAATTATCTTCAGAAAAATTAAGATATTCTCAATGAACACTCTAAAAATTCATATTTTAATTATTTGCAATTTCAACTTTAACCTTGAATAACTTTTAAACGAGTCAATTTATCGAAAAATTACAAGAGACCTATTTTGTAGAGGGTCAAATTTTCTACAACAATACGTAAGGGCACATATATCAATTACTTCATTATTGAGCTACAAAATTCCGAATGAAAAAAATATTTCCAATGTTTATCAAATGGGAAATAAAAAATTGAAAATCGCCACCTGTAAAAATTTTTTTAAAGGGCTGAAATTTGGCGTGGCAACATTTTTTATCATTCCGAAGATATTAAACGTGTGTTCGCTTAAAAAAAATAGTCATTTTTTTGGACCACCTCAATATTTATACTTGTTTGATAAAAAAAGGAATATTTTGAGTGGGTGAGGGTGGGAAAGAGCGAACGATGGGGGAAAACGAACCTTGATGGCGACCATATCACGTTTGACCTCGCTGACCTCGCTCTGACAGGACTCAACGCTCTTAGTCAGCTCCTGTAGCTGAGAGCGAATCTCGCAGAGGGCAACGGTCGTCTCGAGCTGACGATCACCCCGCTGAAGCTCGTCGAGCTTAGCGCTCAAGTTCATACTCATCACGCTGACCTGTTTCTGCAGACTGCGCCAGCGCGCACGCGCCGAACCAAACGAAATAACAGAAAAAGAAACAAAACACAGCCACGTCAATTTTGAGCCTCTCAAAGTCTTACTAAATTCGGTTTTTTTTTCTTTTCATTCTCCTCTCTAAACTCAAATTCCCGACGTACATCAACAACGAGGCAATTTATCGCAAAACAATAAGGTCCAAATACGAGACTACTCTTTTCATTGGCTATTCCCTAAGGTATTTTTTTTTTCGCTAATAAAATAACTGCCGAGCATTTGCTAAAAAAAATCACTTCAAAAATATTTATTCGAAAAACGTTCGTTGATGTTTCAATCTTTAAAACAATTGAGGGTGTTGTGTTCAAAATTGAAAATGATTGAAAATTTTTGAAAATTTTACATTATAATAAGTAATATTTCTAATAGGTCGTGTAAAAATTTCTCGACGATTAGGAAACTCTTCATTGAGATATTAATTATTAAAAATGGCTTTTTCTGTACCTTCCCATTAGAGCACGTGTTACATGATGAAAAACATTTTCTAATATTTAAACTCCTTAATTTAAGGGCGTTACTTTCAAGATAGGTGATCGAGAATTTTTGAGTACATATGTTTTGAGTTGTATTAAATTATCAAGGAATAAAAAATTTTACAAATCGCAAGGAACGTGATGAAAAAAATTATTTAATATTTCAACCCCTATTTTAAGGATGTTTCTTTCAAGATATATAGTTGGTAATTTTTTAGTATACGTATTTCGAGCTATATTAAATTATCAAGATATACAATAATTTGAGAAATCGCATATAAGATGACAAAAATTTTTTTTAAATATTTTATCCCCCAAAAGGGATGACTTTCGTAGGCTTCATTCTTTTCAAATTTGGAGACTTTAATTTTAATAGTTTTTTCAAGAAGGATTTTAAAAAATTTGATAAACCAAAAAAAAAAAATTCGTTGCATTTCAACGATGCAAACTTCAAAGTAATTTAAAAGTTGCAATTTTGTATAATAAATATCTCAGCAACGAGCTTCCTAATTTAATTGAAATTTTGCACTGATCTTCGTATGATGTTAAAGAAGGTTCATCTAATTTTTCAAAAAAATTTCATCATTAATTTTTGCAGTCACATAGAGCGTAAACCTGTAATTGGTTAACTTTGAATATTATGTTTATTTTTTCAGTTGATTTGCAGCAGCTTTTCTTAATAAATTTTTACTCGCAAACGACTTTGTATGGGAGAAAAATGTTGTCAAACTTTTGATTTTTTGCTCTACGGACTCAACACCCTTAAATCATCGAAAAAGTTCATTTTTCACATTTATTACGAAAAGAAAAAAAATGATTGCGAGAGCTCGGCAGCAAGACTCGAAAATAATGAAACATTTTGCAAACACGTGAACAACGTGAAGGTTACATCGAAATAAATAAACCGTAATAAACTAACGCGATTGGTTACAAAAATGCGACTGTGTGTTATCAATACGAAAGCGTGTCTATTTTAAATCGTACGTGTATATATTATGAAATAATCGTGATAACGAAAATGTGAAACAATAATGACAATTTAATAGCGTGTGAAAAAGCTAATTAGGAATAAATAAATGCTAAGAAATGACAGCGGCTGTGCACATTTATTCCGATCATATCAAATGAATGCACAAATTCTCGTCAAATTTTGCAACGTTGCAAGCAGCGATGATTTTTACTATTTTTCACCTTCTCATTTGACAATAAACATTCTTTTATTGAATGATTTTGAAATTTTTAATATTTTTAAACAAATCAAATTTTGTTTAACGAGTTAAATGTTTCGTTTTGTTGATGAACGTACAGAAAAGTTATTTAACTTTATTAAGGATGTATGGGACAGACAATCTCTGTTCTCTTTAACTATTCAGTAAAACGATTTCATATTTGGTACAATATTTTTTCATATGCTTGAGACCAAAATATCAAAAAATTATCAAATTCTCATATTTTTAAAAACATCGCTCATACATCCTTAACACATTAATTTATTTGAATCTTAAATCGTTTTATGATTCTTGGAGCATATTTATTTTATTTTCACGAAAGTGATTTCTATTTGTGGGAAATGAAATGATGGTGAGATTGGGCATTTCAAAAGAGAAGGGCCACGATGCTGTGCGAATTCCTTTTTGTTTCGATAATCGAGTAAAAAAACTGGCTCGTGTGATGATTCTCGAAAATTCTACGATCAATTTCGATGTGCACAGCTATGCATGAACAAAACGAACGGTGAACGATCAAATAAAAGTGTTTGTTCAACAGAACGGTGTTGACAGTGAAATTAAAAAAAAAACAAAAGATCGATTAAATAAAAAGTGGCGAAAAACGAAATGAATAATTGGCTAAATGCTTCGTATATTGTGGTGATATGCTGGGACGAATGGTGAAAAGAGAAGTGACGAATGGCTAATGTTTCAGGACGATGGAAAATTTGTGGGCCAAGGATCGGGATAATAATTTTTTATTTTTTAACTATCTGTACAATTTAATATATTTTTCCAATAATGTAGGTATAATTATTGGGAAATTTATTTCTCTTTTCTAATTTTGACAATTTTAAAGACAATAATTGTTTTTGATAAATCAATTAAAGCCAAAGAATTGTTTTATCTAATTTTTCAGACAATTTCACACAATTTGTGGGGCAATGATTAAGAATAATATTTTTAAAAATTTTTCAACTATCAACAATTAAAAATATTTTTCCAACAGGATATATACAAATTTCTCTTTACTTATGTTGATAAATTGTAAACAAAAATTGTTTTTATTAAATAAATTAAAGCTATAATGAATCGTTTTACCGAATTTTTCAAACAAGTTTTTTTTCAATCTTTCGTGAATTCAGAAGCAGTTTTAATAACAATCTTTTTTTTAAATGAAAAATGTTATCGTGTGAAAAAGAAAATAAGAGAAGATGAAAAAAGAAGAGGAAATGGAATTGGAAGGAGGGTAAAGAGGCTCGTGAAAGTACAACAGTTGAAAATATCAGAGAAGAATAAGAATAGAAAGATAAATCAGTGACGATGTCGTTTATGTACCTGGGAGATAGGGAGACCATGGCTGTTTTTTTTCCGAAACTACAGTATCCTCTCACCGATACAATCACGTGTGTATTTTTTTATTTATTTATTTTATTATTTCTTTTTCTTCCTTCTCGACTTTTCTGTCTCTCTCCCTCTTACTCGTAACGCAGTCTGTCTCAATACATCTATATATATATAAATAATGTCGTATCTTTATTTATATATATGTGTCATTTGTTCATCAATTTTTTTTCGTACTCAGTCTTACGTTTTTTTTTTCACGAACGTGGCGTTTCGTGGTTTTCGACTTTTCTCGCTTATTTCCGTTCGCCCTTTCGTCTCTTCGGTTCCTCAGGATCTCTATTTATCGACACGATTTCCGCAGTTTTTCAAAAACCCGAGAGTATTTCTCGCCTCGTCAGAGAGTCGAAGCTCGTTTTTTTTTCGTTTATTTTTGGATTGTTTCTCGTTTTTCGCTTTTTTTTTATGATCCGCCCTTTTCGAGACGTCCGCAACGAGCGACAACGAATTCCTCCTTTCTCCCTTGATTTTTTCTTCGCTCTCGATCTCTTTTTCTCTCCCTCTTCCTCTCTTTTTCTTATCGCACTCTGTACGGTTTTACCTATTTTGAAAACACATTTTTTTCGATAACCATTAAAAGATTGCAATTTATCATTATTTACGCTTTCTTTTGTTTTTTTTTACAAATTTTGGAAAATTGATTAGTAGCAACAATACAAAAATACGAAAAAGTTTCGGGCGCGACCTCCCGCTCGCGTTCCACGTCGTCGTCGGCTTCTGTGTCGTTTATTTTTTTCTTTTCTTTCATTATTCATTTCGCTCATATATATGAGCAATTCCAGATCAATTCAACGACAATTTGACGATTTTTTTATTCTTTAATATGTTATTGAAGATGCAAAATATCTGTATCTGTACCAATTTTTATCCCTCTGTCTCAAAGTGTACTAAAGTTTTGTAAAATTCGTAAAATTTCATAGCTTTTACAATTATTAAGATATCGTAACTTAATAGACGGTCATTATTTTTTATTTTTAATGTACTTTTTGGAACGAATATTGAAAATTAAGAAAAAAATTATTTAGTGTTTTTTGGCCATTTTGAGCTGAGGTGTTGGATTTTCTTTCAATAGGACCCGTTCGATTTTTCTTTAAAACAAATTCATAACATTCTACGTGAAAAAAATAAAATTTTTAAACTTATACCGAATATGAGATTCAAATAACTTCATATCGAAAAAATTTTTTTTTAATATATAAAACTTATAACTTCGGATGAAATTCCACAGTCACAGAGCGAAAAAAACATCAAAACTATAAAAAAAGAAATAGACATTTTTTGACACGACGTTATTTAAATCCCATGTTCGGAAGGGGATAAAAAATATTCGATTTTTTTTACGTTGAATGTTGTGAATTTTTGTGAAAAAATCAAAGAGGTCCCATTGAAAAAAAATCCATCAACTTTTGAGCTCGAAACAGCCAAAAAGACAGTAAAAAAAGATTTTTTCCCAGTTTTCAATATTTTGTTCCAAAAAATACATTAAAAAACAACAAAAAATGACCCCCTGTTAAAATTACGATATGTTAATTATTGCATCGGACTCTATAAATATTTTAAGAATTTTAAGAAACTTCTGTACGCGTTAAGATAGAGGGCTAAAAATTGGCATAGACACATCATTTTGCACCTACAATAAAATATTAAAAAATTTAAAAAAATCGAAGGAGTTATCGTCAAATCGTCGTTGAATTGAGATGGAATTGCTCATATACATTTTCTTTGAATGTCGATTTTTCGCTCCCTTTCCCTTCCGTTTTCTCACGTATTCCCGATTTTTTTACTGTTTCTCTTTCTCGAATTTTTTTAACGCGAATTTTTAAATGGCTAATTTTTTTTGCATGCTTCCCAAACACACGTCACGCCAACGGCGTCGTCGTCGACGTCCAGAGGGTCGCGCTCCGGCTTCATATTTCGACCGGTCTTTTTTCGGATATTCTTTCTATAATTATTTACTTTTTTTCTATGTTTGTTTTGTGCGGCGCACCGCCAGCTTACTCACCGCTGCCACAGTATGAAAATAAAAAAAATTGAAAAAAATGTAGGAGAAAAAAAAGATTATTCGCGGAAAAAAAAGATTTCTCGCAAAACGCGCTTCGAGGGAGTGAGACAAATCGCAAATTTCTTTTGTTTCATCTTTGCTCTCTTCATCGTTTTTTATTTCCACGTCAAATTTTTCTCGCGCATCAAGTTTTTTCGCGTTTCACGCGAGTCATCGCTCATCTTCGCTCGGTTGCAATTTCGAAAAACTTTTGATGGCGACGGCAAAAATAATAGACAAAAAATCAGCGTGACGTTATGAATGATTTTCACGGACGGGCACACCGTTCAATTTTATTCTTTCAAATATTTTTTCTCACTTTTTGACCTGTCGATCGAATTTTTTTTTTTTTAATTTTTCACACTCGTCGAGCTGTCGAATGTTATGGGACTTTTTCAAAGTAATTCGATCATTAAAATTCTATTGATTAATAAAAAAATTTATTGGTACAAATACTTGATTAACCTATTTTTTAAATTTAACAAAAATTCACCGTTTTGCTTACTTTTTTAACATTATTGCATTAAGTCTTGAAAACACTATGTTTTCTAGAAATTCAATTATTTTTTAGATTAAATCGAATATAAGGTAAATTTTTCAATTATTGAACATGTTCCAATTGTTGAACATTATTTTGGATTTTTATTATTTCTCACTCGCCTGAATGCATTTACTTATTTATAAAAATGACTTGACATACGTAGAACTTTTATGTATTGAAATGTTACATACTATCACAAGAAAAAATTTTAACTGATAGAAAAAAATATTTATTTATTTTTATATAGGACAAACTGTATGGATAATATAAAAATAAAATATTAACTACAAATACGAATTCAATCTTTAGTTTTGGCAAAAAAAATTGTAATTGATATACAATTGAAAAACTATAAAATTAGCATTGGATGCAGTTGAAGTAGAAATTTCGTTGCAGGAGGCTAGTCGAATATACGGTATTTCTATGGCGACTTATAATGATCAAAAACTGGGACACGCCTGTTCAACTTTACGGACATAGGCATTTCCAGTGTTCAAAAATTGGGACATTTGCAGGCTTTACATTTCCATTATTTTATTATGATTTGAATTATGTAAAAATCATTCTAAAGGTGAGTTTTCGAAAAGAAAAAATATCAAACTTTCACTTTAACATGAAATTGAAGTTTTTTTTCCTTGTTTTAATATTTTTATCTTCATATTTTGTCCCACCAACCCTTAGCTATTCAATAATTGGAATATTTACCTAATGATGTTAAAAATCTAAAAATGGTTTTAAAAACGTGTAATTAAGGTAGTTCTATCAAAAAATCGTTTTCTTAAGATTTTTTTGAAAATTTACAAAAAACCTTCTTTGATATAATATGCAACTGTATATTAAATTTAAAGAGGTTTTACTACGTAGAACTCGAGATATTTATTGTCAAAGAGCATTATTATCTGTAGTCTCCCATAAGAGCACATGTTAAATATTGCAATCTTCAACTCTAAATATTTTGACTTCTGAGTAGTGATGCTTGTTGAATTGGGCACAGCTCTTTAAAATACATTCAAGAAGTTTCCTTTAATTTTTTAAAAAGATCCCAAGATTTTGATTTTCCTAATTTTCATACATATGAAGTACAGGTCATCTTGATGGATGACCTTGAATTTTGTAAATGTTGTTCTTAAAATAATAAAGTTGTTTACCATAAAGTTGTCAACGTTTTAGTTTTTTTCACTTTTTTCTCGATATACTGTTTGAAAAATTGTTTCTTATAGTACCCATTTAAAATAAGTTTTATAATAAAATCGATACCAGTATGGTTTTTTTAAAATACAAATGACATAATCTGGATATATTTTTAATTAAATCACAAAGTTGATTGTAAAATACTGATCGAACTACCTGAAGTTGGTCAAAAATAATTTTTCGTGTGACCGTCCGACGAGAGGGGGGGAAAATGAGAACGAACGTGAATGAGCAATCAGTGGTAAGCCTGCGAGCGCCGCAGCCAAAGTAATAAATATTTGAAGTAACAAACGACAACAACGAGAACGAAAAATTGGAAAACAGAAACGAAACTGTTCAGAGAAAAAAAACGCGAATAAATGTTGAGGTTACGGAAAATGAGGTTCGAAAAAAGAAATTTCTACTTACGAGAATATTGCGAAAACAAGGTTTTCATTACAAAAAGGAGTTCATTTTTTTTTAAAAAAGGGGGAAGGGAGAAAATGAGAATAAAAACAAATTGTTTCGATGAAAAACGCACGATATTGTGTTGTTAACCCGACGGTGTTTGTGAGACGAGCACATGAATGAACAAGTACAAGAAAGTTTAGAGCGCTGTGAGTTATGTACGAAGAAATTCTCTCAATGAACGAAAATACTTTTGAAAAAAATAAATAAACGGCGAAAAAAGCCTTGCATTGCATTCTCGAGTAATGTTGTATGCAAGTACACACTCAAAATCATGTTATTGAAGTATTTTACAAAGAGTGTTGTCGAGTGTACAGAGTATATCACCTTTTTTTCTTATTTTACATCTTTTTTTGTTATTCTCAGTATCGGAACAAAAATTATTTGCAAGCTTCTCAGATTCTTTAATTATAAATAATAAAATAAGATATACGAAAATAATTTTTTAAAAAATATTAAAAATATTAAAAAATTACCTAGAATTATCTAAAAAATTATAAAAATGGAAAAAAATCTGACAATAGGTTAAAATAACTTCGATGCTGTAAACTACGTAAACGTCTTTTTGCTCTCGTCTCTTTTTGTTACACTACGAATGTTTAAATTAAATATATATACAATTTTTCCGTATTTTTATAGAAATAATAATGTTTGTGACGTTTTGTGATACCATTGTACGAGTTAATCAACGTATATTAAATTAAAGTATACAGAACAAATATTTGAGAAAAAATAATTCTTGAATGAAATATTTTTTCTGCTCTCCGTTTACCTAAAATTTCAAATCAAATTTATTTTATTCGAACGATGGAAGAGCAGTAAATACTATGCAAATTTTTATGGAGGAAGTTTTTTTTTTAATTAAAAAAAGAATTTTACAAAAATTATGGCATTTTGAAAAATAATTTAGAAATTTTCTTTTTCTCAAAGAATCTCGAACGAAACGGTTTAGAAATAAAAAAACATTGGGAGATATTTATTCTAGGTATTTTTCAGCAAATATACGAATAAAAAATTATACAAACAGAATATAGTTAAAACATTTTTATTTAAAAATTTTTTCTCAAAAAATCCCTCCCAAATAAATACCCGTAAATGAAATAAAATGGGAAAATATTCATGTGGGAATTTAAAAAATTTTTTCAAGCTAATCCTATCGCTGAGGGCAAAATTTATACTTGTGATTGAGAGTTGTGTAAACAGTCTTGTAATTACTCGTATTAAAATATGAAAAGCCTGGATAGGATTATCTTAAAAATAACACTTTACAAATTTACATATTTCACATCGGGGATAAGAGAGAGTTTATAAAAAATATAAAAGAAGAAAAGAGAGGGAAGAGGTTGAAAAAAATAGTAACGAAAAAGAGAAGGAAATACATATAATAAAACTAGTCGATATACGGGAGACTGGAGCACGAGGACTCACCTATATGTATAACCCATTACTTATTATTTCTGACTTTTTCAAGCACTTTTTTAATTACAAAGTTATTTTTTTTTTCAAATTCACTGACAGTTTTACATAATTAAGGAAAAATTCTGGGTCATGGCGTATCACTTTTACAAATAGCAAAAAAAAATTGTTCAAAAATGTATTAAATTAAAAGTAAAATATATTCCTCTTATATAAAGTTGATGAGTGATAGCAAAGTTGGTCGTTTTGTCGACGCTTCTCCACGATTCTTATTGATTCGTGGTGACGCGAGTTCAAACATTCAACGAGACTAACTTCATTTTTTATCTCAAATTAGTGGCTTGAATTATATCTGTCAGTTTGAAGTATCAAATATCGAAATGTTATAGAATAAAAATTTTTTTCTTTTCAATAGAAATTCCAGAAAACATTAAAACTAATTTCAAATTGTGTGCGACCATGAAGCAAAAGTGATTTATTTTAATGTAAAAGATTTAGAAGGTATTGCAAAAAAATTAGACTAACTCTATTAGTATTGGAAATAACAACAGTCTTCTTATGTGAATTCATTCATTATGAATAATTTTGAATAGTTATGGGTTGTGTTACATATGTATGTATTAAACATATTAAATCAATAAATTAGAATAAAAATATTATTTAAACATGTTTTGTAATCATTTATGGAAAAAAAGAAAGAATACCTAAAAGTTGAGGAGGCCTAATTATTTTTAAACGTGTGTTACAAATTGACTGAAAACGACTCATTTTGGATGTTTTGTCGTACCTTTGTTACTTCGCAATTCTCTGAAATTTGATGGACATAAAATGTTTGCTTTTTATATATTTTTTAACCCTTATTAAGCAAATTTTCAAGGTGGTTCATTGTAGTTCCATCTCCCATATATGAAGAATATACGAAGAATATACAATATACAAAGAATAAGAGATACCTGATACAAACGTATGGAAAAAAGAGTTAAGAACAGACACCAAAAGAAATCACGATAGTAGATTTCACTATAGAGGGAAAACCATACTAATTATTTTAAAACTAAAAAAATGAATTTATTTAATAAATAATATAAGATATATTTAGTATGTGGTCTAGATAATAATTAGATCTATAATAATCATTATAGTTATCAGTTTTGTATAGTGAGATCTACTATATTTTACTTTTAGTGAAGGAGGAATAAATGTAGGCAGTACTGCGTTATTACTCAATAACTTATATCTTATAGTCAGAGTGAATATCTATACAATCTTCTTATAGTATATATAAATGAATGAAAGTTAGGATTTTTGTTTAGTAATTCTTTAACAGCCGAACGCCTTAAACAATTTAGATATAAAAATCACAAATAATTTTCATGGAAACGATTTTTAAAAAAAATAAACAAACATTTTTTATTTTATGTTAATAAGAATATTTTTCAGCCCACGCAGATTAGTAGCAAAAATGGGCTGATCATTGGATTTTTATGAAGAATCAATAATTTGCATGTTTGAACGAATCGCATTTTGAGGCTCTCTCTCACACTCACGTATCACGTGATGCATCTATAGCATCACTTTAAACTTTTAGAAAAAAGTAGAAAAAAAATCTTTGAAGTATTTTTGAATAAGATTTTTAAGTTTTAAACTTGAAATCTCATTTTCCAAAGTGAGTGCATGTTTTGATTTTCTTCAAAATTTTTTACAGCAAACTACTGCTTATTCCACAACTTTTCGGGCCGGTCCGATCGTGAGACCACCACAGTTACAATTTTTTTTCGATTTCTAAAAAGTACATTAAAAAACGAAAATTTTGAAAGAAAAGTTTGAATTTGGACCATTATTAAGAAAGTTATGAACAAATAACTAAAAAAAGAGCGATTTTTTTGAAAATTCGATATCTTTTGAACGAGTCATCAAAAAAAAATCTCTAAATTTACCAAGAAAGATTTTTCGACGGGTACTAAAAAATATGAATATATAGAGGAAATGAAAAATCAAAATTTTTCAAACTGTCCGATTTGGCATGGAATGCCCCTGGTTTCTTTTTCTCTCAGTATATAGATAAATACTGAGCGAGTTAAAAAAAAAAGTATTGTGCAGTAACGCAGTGTCCTGTTTGAAAGAGTAAAGAAAAAAAAAGGGGGGGGAAAGAGAGAGAGTGTAAATGAAGAATATACGAAAGAAAAGGGTGGGGACGAGAGAGGACGACGTACCTTACGAGCAACTCCCTGAGAGTGGCTTCATCGTCCTCCTGTATTTCTTCCTGCGTCTCATCACTGAACGTGCCGGGGCGTGGGAAGTGATGATGCCGGGTACGAGGGTTCCGGGCTCGTATCTGCCCGATCGGGTGATGATGATGGTGGTGGTGATGGGGTGGTGGAGGCGGTTGCTGATAGTAGGGCAGATGCTGCTGATAGTGAGCGGCGGCGGCGGCGACGGCGGGTCCTGACTGGATAAAGCGTCCTGCTGCGCCCCGATCCCTCGTCAGCTTGAAAGTCGCTGCCGCTTCGAATTGTCCACCTGTGTACGGCTCCCCGTAAAAGTTTCTCCAAGCATATCGATGATGCTGTTCCTCCACCCTGGAACCGATTTGCTGCTGCTGTTCCCGTTCCCTGCTCCCTCCCTTATTCTGCTCCGGCTCGGCTCGTCCTCGGCTTCGACTCCGTTCACTCCTCCTCCGCGACCCTTCCTCCCCTTGCTCCTGCTTCTCCCCCTGATGCTCCCCCTTTTCCCCACCCCTTCCTGCTCCCCCGACAATGACAGCCCGCTCCCTCCCTCTGCCACCACGTCCTCCCTCTCCTCCCCCTCGGTCTGAATTTTCCTCCTCCTCCTCCTCGTCCTCCTCCTCCTCCTCCTCTTCTCCACCACCCCCACTTCCGCCTCCTCCTCCTCCGCCGCCGCCGCCGCCGCCGAACTCCTCGTGGCCAACTTTCCTCTTCTTACGCGCCCGGTCGCTCGCCGTTGCTTCCCCCGGCCCCTCGCGCCCTCGAGACTCGCTCACCGAGACTCGCGAACTCGACAGCCCTGAGATCTCCTCGTAAAGACACTCCGAATCCGGATCACCAGACGCTCCGGCCTTCCACAGCTGGTTTATTGGATTGAAGCCGCGCGGATCGGCCATCGTATGTTCTGCTCAATTCACCCCATTTTTTGTTTTTTTGTTGTTTTTTCATTTATTTTTGTAGCGCTATGAGTCAGTTCCACTTGCAACCACAATGGTCGTCGCGCTCGCAAAAACTAATGGAAAACCTATGTCAACGACTGCAGCCGTGAACGTCGTGGTCACAAGTGAAACTCTCTCTCTCTCTCTTGTATTTTATTGCATATAATCAAGAGGCTTGGTAGAGTCTCGGGACAAGTACGTGTTGCAAGAAATGCTACCAAGTATCTTGTCTCGAGCCAACTTCGCCCGTGTTAGTTTGCCGCAAGCAGGCTTGCTTTTTTGGGCTTTTCGGTGTGAACGCGCAGAATTGCGGTGTGAAAGCACCATAAGGGACATTGGCCCACTCGAGGAATAAATTTCATTTCACTGTTCGTATATTAGTAGCGCAGCGGTTTGCGCGCTACTCGCTACAATCGTAACGAAAGTTATGTAATTTTGCAAAATAAGAATTGGAAGAGAATTAACTCGAATTAAATGCATTTTTATTAAAAAATTGAATTTGTTTGTGAGCAAAATACGAATGTTTTTGGAATTTTTAGCTGAAATTTGGTGTAATTTCGTAAAATGAGAATTGAAAGAGAATTAATTCGAATTAAATGCATTTTTATTAACAAATTGAATTTGTTTGAGCAAAATACGAATGTTTTTGGAATTTTTAGCTGAAATTTGGTGTAATTTTGCAAAATGAGTTTTGAGGTTAATGCATTTTTATTAATAAATTGCACTTGTTGTACTTGTAACCTTTTTGGTAACTTTTGATAAATTCAAATTCTAAATAAAATGTCTTTCTTTAGTTATTGATCATTTTTCTGATTACTTATAAATATTTTTTACTTATGTTTTAAATATCATTTACATATAACTCTAGTTATTGACTTTTCAATTAAAGTTATATTAATATTTTTTTGTACAATATTACAATAGCATAAGGCACTGCAGGCGACATGTACTTGTCCACCTTTCTTCAATTGTCGACGAAGATTTTTGGGAATACGTATTTCTCATTCTTAAGGTATTACTATCGCTCATGACGCCACTAAGAGTGGGGGCAAGAGGGATCAGAAAAAAATCATTTGAAACAACCGAATATTGTGAAAATTATTTAATCTAAAATACTATCAACTTTAATATAGCTCTTCCTACCATATGAAAGAATAATAATCCATGATAAAATCAAATCTCTGAATGTTAAACATTTTTTTCAAGAGTCATTTTTGATACACTCCTGTCTGCATACGTTCGTGTTGGGCATGTATGCATGCACTCATACTAATATCAGCTGTTATTTCGTTGCGACGTGTAGTAGTGGATCCACGTAGAGATAATTATCCAAA
>JAPYYW010003113.1:0-27458 GCA_030522545.1 Cremastinae sp. A BG-2022a
CCCAGTGTAACTCACCAAATTTTTTGAAATTTTTTTTTTTCGATTTTAAGAGCCTATTTGATCGGAAATTTCCTGTAGATAACGAAAATGTTAATTATTCGGAGCGCAATCCCAGAATTCATTCTAAACAATCCAAAAATACCGGATTTTGGATAAGTGTTCTTATTGCCGCAAGGGCGCGAAGCGCCCGAGCCACTATAATCTGCTAGTATGATATACCTTTGAAAGTTATTCTTCTTCATATTAAACGTTTATACAATATCTCAAGTCCACATATAATGGGCCCTTTTACCGTAAAAATAAATATTGTTTAAATATAGTTAAATATAAGTATAAATACAGTTGATACCTTTGAAAAGTATACTTCTTCATTGAACGTTTATACAATATCTCAAGTCCACATATAATGGGCCATTTTACCGTAAGAATAAATTAGTTTAAATATAGTTAAATATAAGTTTAAATATAGTTGGTACCTTTGAAAATTATTCTTCTTCATTGAACGTTTATACAATATCTCAAGTCCACACATATAATGGGCCCTTTTACCGTAAGAATAAATATATATAGTTTTCATTACAGTACCGAATAACTCGTCATAATAGGTATGATAATGTTCAAGAAGGTGGAGGAAAATGACACCGCTGCGGTAATCAGCATTCATGGAGATAATGAAAAAACTATTAAATAATGTATATAAACAATAATTAACAAAAAAGCATTATCGAAGTTTTCTCGTAAGACTCGATGCAATGAATGGAATATTGCGTTTGTTCATGAGAAGACGAAGTTCGTTTATTACGAGTTATTCGTAACACAAATGAATATAATTACTTTAAATTAAGAGCTCAGAGTCTGTGAATAACGTTAAGAATTAAAGGACGGTCGAATAGTATACCAGGGAACCGCCTTTAAATGGTTTTGAACGAAAGTTTTAGTCGTCGTTGGCTTTCTTCTCCGCGAGGACTCGAGGTCGCGCAAGTTCCGGGCAGTTTCGCAGTTATAAGTCAAGACAGAGGTAACCACTTTGACTAGAGAAGATCCTCGAGTCCGCGGGAGATCCTCGAAAGTTCTCCAAGAGCGCAGACGTCGTCTAAACACTGGGAAAAATGTCGAGGACGGAGGAAAAGCTGTGCGGTTAGAGGGAACACAAGAGGGAGATACGACGACGATGACGAAAAATAGCAAGCTCGAAAGAATCTACGGTACGGTGGATGTCAGAGTTTCTCAGATACCCTATATAGGGTTTTCTTTCCGAAAACCGATGAAAAGATGAGGAGGAAGAAGGAACAGAGGGTCGGGAAAAAAAAGTTGCGAGAGACTCTACGACTCTCCCTCAATTTTTTTTTTCTCAAGCCTTTGTTGCGTGAGCCGAATCCCTGGTAAAGAATAAGTCGACGAAAACAGTGTTCCTTGGAGCATACAAAAAGAGACTTGTCTCTTCGCAAAGAGCACATCATGCGGGAGACGGGAAAAAATGATGGAAGCGGGATCCAGAACACGCGTTTGTTTCTACCTCCGCGCGGTTATATTACTGTGTGTAGACAGGCTTATATTGCCACGACAGAGATTACTCGACTTCTCCATGTGCGTCCCTGATTTCTCCAGCTGTAGAGTCGCTTTTCACTGCAGCCGCGGGGGGAAGTGGGAAAAGAACGAGAGACGGTCCAGAGACAGCCTTATTGCTTTTTCCCAGAAAAATGTGTAGATATATATTCGCTCGAACGCCCCATTGTAACATCTTTTTTTTTTACATAGAATCGCTACTTTTTCAAGCTTTCTCTCTCTCTCGACGAACCCAGCACTCGTGCTTCTTTCTCCCCTTCCCAAGTCTTCCTCATATTTCTTCCAACCGAATCCTTCGTTTTCTCGTCTATGCGACTACGTCACTATTTTTTATCCCGGAGCGAGGACGACGTCGGATTAACGAAACTCGAGTTCTTAATAGCTTTTGAGAATTTCCGCAAAGTCTCGCGATTATTCTGCAGTCGGATTTAAAGCCTCATTTGCACGTACAGAGGGGATTTAAACTCTAGTGCGGCACGCGTTCCACACGAAAACATGAAAAAATATGAAAGGACGACGGGAATGAGCTCGGCTCGGTTTCGCGACAAAATGTCCACGGATAAAATATTTGGGTGACAAAACATCCACGTTTCAAAATATCTATGCACAATAAAATATCGACTAACAGCGATAAAATAATTAAAAAATTAAATCAATATTGATAAACAATATATTATGAAGATTAATTTCATAAATATAACATTTATGAAAGCTAATAGGGTTAATAACTCTCAGGGTTAGTATAACCCGAACGATTTTGCATTGTGATACAAAAGTTTTTGAAAATTGGTTTATTATGTATTTTGCACTATTATATACTTTTTAAAATAAAAATAAGATTTTGTTAAAACCATCGTGTGTCAGAAAACATTTCCAATTGAAATAAAAAAGAAGTTTCAATTGATGAATTGCAGCCTCATATTGTATAGTCGCTCAAAATTGTCGGGTTACCCTTGTACGTAATCCTGAGGATTAAATTCCTCTAATAATATGAACATTACACTGAGAAAAAATTTTGTGAAATTTTGTTGATTCGACAAAAAATTTTTTCTCAATGTATTATATAATGGTATTTGTGTAATTTACTATAATATACAGAAATTCGTATAATTTATCAAAATCAAAATATAATTTATTACAGAAAATACAAATTCTTCAAAAATAATAAAATAAAAAATAGGTTAAAGAATGTATATTAGCTGAATTAAAAATACATACATTTATCAGCATTTTAATACAATCTTGTAAGTGTTATTTTAATAAACTGCATGATTAACTGCTTAAAGCTATTTGATCAGTCGATTATAATACTAATTAACAATCCTCATCACATATACCGTTCACGAATCACGGATATTATCGCTTCGGCTATTTTTTAGCGTTGCACCACACGTGAGTCACTGTTTGGAAGATTCGGCTTGAAAATTCTGTTTTCTTGAATTTAATTTTTTTTGAATATCCTCCAGGGATATTTGTTTCGTTTCCGGAAGAAAGAAATAGACGAAGGGAATGCTTATCAGAAGGAACGATGTGAAGAGATAATAAGCCCAGTGAGCGCCGTACTTCGATTCAATCGGCTCGTAAATTTTGTTGACAGTGAAACTACCAATCGAACCGAACATCCCAATGAGCATCATTGCCGAGACTTTCACGTCGGTGGGAAAAAGCTCGGAGACGACAATCCACGTACAAGCCAAGAGGCCGGGGGTCAACGACACGTTGTAACCAAGAAGCCCGACGAGTGGTATCCAGGAAAAATCTTTCGTTTCGTATCCGAGATACTTCAGATTGAAGAAAATAGCTTCGAGAAGCATAAAGAACGTCGAGAAGAGGGACGAGATCATAAGAATCTTGCGACGTCCTGCCAAATCGATGACGAAACCACCTAGAAAGCCCGACACCAGTTGCACTAAGCCCAGAAGTATCAACGAATAATTGGTCCAGCCTTGGAGTCCCGAATTTGCAAAGATCACACCCGCGTATGACAAGATCGCCGAACCACCGGAGAATTGTTGAAACATCATGAGACAAAGTGATATCAAGAGAGATCGCTGATTGTAAGATGTTCGAAAGAGCATTCCCAAACTAAAGTTTTTTCGATACTTCATATCTTCCAAAACACTCGTCTCGATCATCGTTAGTTCTTCTTCAACGTCGTCTCTTCGTCTCAACCAGACGAGTGAGGTTCTCGCTTTGTCCCGTTTTCCTGAACAAACAAAAAAACACGAATGGACACTGAAACGATTCCAATTGCGTTATTGTATTAGGAAATCAATTTTCAATCATATCTTTAGTTATATAATGAATATATACATTATTTACCTTTCATTAGTAAGAAATGAGGAGTTTCCGGAATCCAAAAGAAACCAAGGAGGAAAATAATAATTGGGGTGATGGATATAATAGCAAAGATTTTGGTAGAGAGTGCAGGTCCGATGCAGAAAGCGATGAAGCAGCCAAAGAGCATACTCGTAGATACCATTGTTCCGACCACTCCACGAATTTTTTCACTAGCCATTTCACTGATAAATGTCGATTCTACGGGAAAGGTAAGACCGAGGCTGATTCCAGCGACAAATCTCCCAACATAAAGGATGACAACGTTACTCGCCACAGCAATGAGAATCCATGAAATCAAGAGCGGTATGGCTACCGCGAGCAGAGACAACTTTCTGCCGAAACCGTCGAGCAAACAGATTAACATCAGTGGACTGAGAATCGCGGCTAAAAAAGAGATGCTCACGACCCACGAGCTCTCGTTCGAAGTTAGCAAGAGTTCGCTCTCGTCTCTCGTATCGTTGTCCTTAGCAGGTAACAATTTTGACCTGTTTAAATTTTATAGTTAAAATCACGACAAGACTAATTGAAAAGATTAACTCCAGATAGGAGTTATTCATGACGAATAAATGAAATTTTGACTTCATATTTTTACCACAAATATGTCAATTTCTTTCCTATTTTTGTTTTTTCATATTTGAAAATATTTAAACGATTAAGAATTTATAGCTTATTGTCAGAAAAATGTATTCTATATATTCTGATAATTTTAAAAAGCTGTTTAGTAATGAATGTTATAATTTGATACAATAATTATTCTTTTTTTTTAAACAATATGAAGTATGTTTAGTCCCTTTTTATTTTTCTCAAAAAAAAATCCAATTTTTTTTGAAATTCAGTTTAAAAATATTTTACTGCTCAGAAATGTCTCTTACCGATCGACGCTGCGAGTAATTGCGTCAAGTACGGTCTTATCCAAGTAATAGAACTCGTTTTTAACATAATGGTATTTTTTTTTAGTTTTTGAATATTTAAAAAATGCGGGTTCCACATGAATTTCTTAGCAAACGACTTCTCACACGATTGTCATTGATTAGTAACTGGCAAACACTATGTCGCGTCGCGGCCTTTTATGTAACTTCAGTATCGTAATTTTAAAACGATTTGATAAGAATGCATGCGCTCGTTAAATTTAAGTGTAAGTGAAAAAATGTCCAGATCGTCAATATGATAAGGTAGTAAAAGCATTTTACAAGATCCAAAAAAATGTCAAGTCATTGAATCGTTGTAAATAAACAAAATTCCACGTGATTTTTTTAATTTAAATGAGTTGTATTGCCTTTTTTTAAAGACAGTTCCATTATGGGTAGGTTTCTATATTTAGGTTGTTATAGGAAAATGTAAATTACTTTACCTCGACGTATAAGCTCAATAATATTTAAAAATAAACACGTAAGAAAATACTGTCTTGAAATAGAGAGCAGTATTATAGGGCCTGGATAAATAATTATTCGTAACACCATCCAAAAATTATCACGTGATAATATCGAGAGCGTAACTCTCGTAAATCGAAATATCATTTATTATTTAAATAATTTGAATTATAATAATCTATATTTAAAAATATTTACAATTATCAGAGCATATAAATACGATCTTATATAAGACTTACTTTAGTAAATTATACATTTATGAATCTGTGGTCAATTATGACGTTATTGTCAATGTCAATTACGCTTAAAGCTATCAGTCAAATATATCATTTTCATCATATGACTATATCATTTTATCAGTCAAATATAATACTAATTAGTACTTCACATCACATTATCTGAAATCGTGATTTAATTTTTAATGTGATTGATTAAATACACCATTGTCACTTTGAAATTGAAATAGAAATGTGAAATAAATTTTGAAAATTTCAAAAATTTGAAGTATAATTGTAGTTCTACTTTTGCGAATTCCAATTTTGAATCTTAATTTCCAAGTTCAATGATAGAAGCATAATTTTCCTATTAATATCCATATTATTTGGATATTCTATTATTCAATTATTATAATATATACGGATAGTTTTCCTGGGTTATTTGTGGGCGACACCGCGCGAGTCACTCTTTGGACGATTCGACGCGAAGATTTTGTTTTCTTGGATTCAACTTTTCTTGTATGTCCTCCAGGGACATTTGTTTTGTTTCCGGAAGACAGAAATAAACGAAGGGAATGCTCATTAGAAGAAACAACGCAAAGAGATAATAAGCCCAGTGGGCACCATAGTTTGTGTCGATTGGCTCGTAAATTTTGTTGACGGTGAAACCTCCGATTGAGCCGAACATCCCGATGAGCATCGTCGCCGAGACTTTCACGTCAGTGGGAAAAAGCTCGGAGATGACGATCCACGGACTGGAAAAAAGACCGGGGGATATCGACATGTTGTAACCGAGAAGCCCGACGAGCGGTATCCAGGAAAAATCTCTCGTTTCGTATCCGAGATACTTCAGATGGAAGAAAATGGCTTCGAGGAGCATAAAGAATGTCGTGAATAGTGACGAGATCATGAGAATTTTTCGACGTCCTGCCAAATCGATGACAAAACCGCCTAGAATGCTCGACACTAGTTGCACTATGCCTAGAAGCATCAACGAATAATCGTTCCAGCCTTGGAGTCCCGAATCCGAAAAGATCACACCCGCATATGACAAGATTGCCGTACCACCAGAGAATTGTTGAAACATCATGAGACAAAGTGATATCAAGAGAGATCGCCGATTGTAGGATGTTCGAAAGAGCATTCCTGAACAAAAGTTTTTACGATTCTTCATATCTTCCAAAACTCTCGTCTCGATGATCTTTAGCTCTTCTTCCACGTCGTCTCTTCGTCTCAACCAGACGAGTGAGTTTCTCGCTTTGTCCCGTTTTCCTGAACAAACAAAAAAACACGAATGGACACTGAAACGATTCCAATTGCGTTATTGTATTAGGAAATCAATTTTCAATCAAATAATAATTGGGGTGATGGATATAATAGCAAAGATCTTGGTAGAGAGTGCAGGTCCGATGCAGAAAGCGATGAAGCAACCGAAGAGCATACTCGTAGGCACCATTGTACCGACCAAGCCACGAATTTTTTCACTGGCAATTTCACTGATAAATGTCGATTCTACGGGAAAGATAAGACCGAGGCTGATTCCAGCGAGGAATCTTCCAACGTAAAGAATTACAACGTTACTCGCTACAGCGATGAGGATCCATGAAATCAAAAGCGGAGTGGCTACCGCGAGCAGAGACAACTTTCTGCCGAAACCGTCGAGCAAACGGATCAACATCAGTGGACTGAGAATCGCGGCAAAAAAAGAGATGCTCACGACCCACGAGCTCTCGTTCGAAGTTAGCAAGAGTTCGCTCTCGTCTCTCGTATCGTTGTCCTTAGCAGGTAACAATTTTGACAATTAAATTCACGACAAGACTAATTATTGAAAAGATTCACTCCACATGGATAAAAGTACGTTTCATTTATGATAAATTAATAAAATTTCAACCATATATGTATTTCAAATTTTTTTCATTTAATGGCAATATAAATTAATAGCTTTAGCACACTTTTTGAAGAATTTTAACCTTTAATATTAATTTAATAAATTAAAAATTAAAAAATAACAACTACTAAAACGTTTTTACATTTGTAACATATTGTCAGAATTTATTACGCATCAAACATTTGAATTAAATTCAATATAATAATTTATCCTTTTTATTGTTTATATTCTAATAGCTCTAAAGCTGATTAGTAAATTTGATAAAAAAATTAATCATGTATATTTGGAATAACATATATCAAAATTAAGCCCCTTTTTATTCTTCGTAAATGACTCCAATTCGTTCTTAAATTAAGTTTAAACATATATTTTTCTATTTCGAAATTTCTTACCGATCGAAGCTGCGAGTATTTGCGTCAAGTACAGGCTCATCCAAGTAATAGAACTCATTTTTGTCACAATGCTATTTTCTTTTTTAGTTTTTTAATAGATATATTTTGTAGCAAACTTAAAAAATGCGGGTTCCGCATGAATTTCTTAGCAAACGACTTCTCACACGATTGTCATTGATTAATAACTGACAAACACTGTGTCGCGTTGTGGCCTTTTATATAACTTCATTATCGGAGTTTTAAGACAATTCGATAAGAATGGATGCGCTCGTTAAATGAAAGTGTAAGTGGCGCAAATTTCCAATCACCAATCTGATACGGTAGTAAACATATTTTAGAAGAGCTAAAAATCACCAAGTCATTGAATGGATCGAAATAAAAAAATTTCACGAATTTGTTAAATTACAATTTGTATTGCCATTTCTTAAAATATCGAGGTCATGGCATACGATGATTTTATACCTGAAATAAACTTTCGACAAAAGCTGCATCGTCTCCAGATAATTGAATTAAATTATTTTTTTGTTGTATTACAATAAATTTCATAATCTTGCGAAAATCCTAAAATTACAGCAAAGCCATATAAAAAACGAAAGTAAAGACAAGATGAAAAACAATTATCTATAATGTTATATCAGTGATATTGATCGATTACGATAACCGATGATATAGGATATGCGTCAGGAAATGAAAATTAGAAAACATATAGTTGATGAAAAAAAAAACGAGATAACCCGAGGGAAATCTTTCCTCTTGACACTGATTTACAAGTGAAGTGAAAATCACCATTGATTGTATATTTTTAAAAGCAGTAATTACAAGTTCTACACTGAGAGAAATTGTGACAATTATATATTCAGAACAAAAAATATTTTACTAAAGAATTACAATAACATGTCGAAATCTGTATAATAGAATTTCTGAAAATCAACAATAATAAGAATAGATGTGATCTAAAAATACATTTAAATTTATACTAATAATCAGTACATACATATAGTTATCACTAAATAGCAAAATATGTGTAGTGCACTATTTTCTATCGATGTATCGTGACAGGAGTTCATCACGACGACAATATGTGCAAACACTATATGCAAAGAATGTACCGAACGTTCATATTCATCGGGGAAAATTGGTTCGACGACAATATAATATTGGAAGTATGAAAATACATCAATAAGTTCCGGCTGGGTATAGAATACGAAGAGCGTGTGAGAGTCATGTCGCTGGGTAATTGGCTATAGAGGTTGCGATGAGCAAAGAAAAGATTGCGAGAGGTCACAGAGGCTACAGGCTTATTCAGGATCATCCTTGCGAAAAATAAATTAATATTCGTAACTGGTATCCTTTTCCTCTTTATCATGCGTATCATCGAACGGTCCTCAGGGTCAGATCGAGCCAAGAAAAAAGCTATGAATAATCTTTAAACTGTAGATACATTTTTCTATGAATATAATTCTGGAAAATTAATGAATTCGGGATCAGAACGAGCCTGTAGGCTCTCTAACTCTGACGCGACGTGTTCTGTCTATATGTGTACATATATACGAGACTCGCGAAGGATAAGAGAGGTTCGGAGCTCGTAAATTTATGAGAGTTACGTGAAAGAGGGCTGGCACTCGAAAACGATCCTGGAGGAAAAAGTTTTGGTTCGTCCCCTCGCGCCAGGAAGATCGTTGAATTTTAACGCTTTCGATGTTACACGTACTGGCAAAATCGAAGCTTTTTTTTTCTTTATGCCAGTGCACTTTATCCTCGTGTACGTTGTATCGCCGTAAAATAGATGGAAAAGAGAGACAGGCTTACTACTTTATATAGTTTTGTTAGAAACAATAAACAATTGAGTGAGACAGTGACAAAACTTGATATCGTATGTTACACGAAGGCGCACACCTGTCACCTGTATTGTCTCTCCCATTTCCCTTTATGTACTATCTCCCATGTACATAAATACATACACCTGTATATATGTACATACAGAAAGTTCTATTTCATGAGAAAGCAGCCAGTTGGACAGCATTTCCTTCTGGATCAAACCCGCACGTGTCACACACGAGAGCAACTGTTTCTTTGACGTATGTTTGCACTCTGTACATGGTATACGTTTATCTCATCCAATGATAAATTGAATATATAAAGATTTCATTTTGTTATACGCATCGTAAATCATGAACATTATACTAATAAAATATATACAACTGTGATAATATGGTAAAGATTTTTCGTTATCCTGTTACTGAAACAATTGTTGGAAAAAGTAATTACTTGATGAATAACGTAGAGAGAGAAATGTAATTAGTAGAATTTTCATTTATTTGCCTGGGCGTATTTTTGAACATCACGTAAATATAAATGAAAGAAGTTTGATAAAATTTGACAGAGTTTTAAATTGTATTACATGAAAATGATGTGAAATGATAGTTGGAAAAAAAAAAGATTTTGTAGAACTATCTCTAAAGATTTAAGATTTGATTATATCGATTAATTATTTAAATTTCTTTTAGAAATTAATTAATGAAATAAATGACAAAAACTTCTACGAGCAGTGTATAGAATAGACTTTTTTCAAAGAAAAGCTCAAAACTATTTTCAATACTCATTAACTGACAGCAAATTCAATATATAGAAGACAATCTCCTTCACTCTATATGGTAATTTCAGTGCGCATATCACAGGGATCATTTTTCAAAAACCAACAATTACACTGGCACACAAAAAAAAGTGGTCTGTACTTTTGACCAGACCCCCATATCTTTATGTATTTTGATACGCTGATTCCAAATCTGGGGTCCGTTTTGTCCGTACACCGTCAACATTTGGAGTAAATTGCAAAAAACCGTTACAAATGGCAAAAAACTGCAGTTTTCACGATAAAAAATTTTTTATCAAACTAGGATAAGCCTAATTTTTATGTATTTTGATTCCCTGAATCCGAATCACAAACCTATTTTGTCCGTACACCCTTTAAAATCCAAGTAAATGGCAAAAACTCCCAAAAAATCTCTGAAAATTGCAAAAGATTGCAGTTATTGTGTTAAAGAACATTTTCTAAATTTTACAGATTTTTTGGGGGTTTTTGCAATTTACTTATATTTTAAAGGGTACACGGATCAAATAAGCTTGAGATTCGGATTCAGCGGATCAAAATACATCAATCTTGATTTAGTTTCAGAACATTTGTTTTATCATAATAATAGCAATTTTTTACAATTTTTAGTTTTTCACAATTTACTCGAAATTTTGACGGTGTACGGAAAAATTCCTAAAGATATGGGTTCTGGTCAAAAGTACAGACCACTTTTCATAGTTATAAAAATCACGGCAAAAAAATAGTGCCGAAATCCGGCGATTTTCAGTTATAAATTTAACACGAACGCGAGCAAAGTCACCGTGACACCTCTTTAGTACGAAGTAAAAATAGAGAGTGTGTGGCTAGACAAATTTATCTCAAAGTAAAATACGGAGCGCGAGAAGCGAGAGCTTCGTCGTATAACAATTGACAGCGGCAGGATGAAGAGGGAAAGAAAGAGAGAAAGAGAGAGGGAGACGTGAGGAGAAGTTTTGCATTTGGGAGAGACGGAAAACGGTGGACAAAGAGGAATAAAGAAGACGCTTGCAGGGATTGAGGGTGGTGTTAAATAATCCATTAATCCGGGGATAAGTACACGATTCGTTGACCGTCCTCGCGGCTCGCTGAGCAGAATGGGCGAGAATGAAAATTGCGACGGGTCTCAAGGGGAATATATGTATATATGTATGTGCCTGTACTGCATGAACGGACGCGTATGTGTGTTTTTGCGCTTTCGCACGTATAAGCGCGGAGGTGTGTTTATTGGATGGGAATCTCCGCGTATCGCAGCTTGGACAGAGAGGTTTTGCTGCCTGCCACCTGTACGCGCGCCCCGGGACTCGCAGATAAAGTTTCACTCTCGTCCGCGCCTATGCATTTGCGCCGGAACATTGTTACGAAGCGTGTCTAGGCTTAACTAGGCGAGAGCTTTTCTGTGCCAAAATGAATATACGTATATGTGTATACGCGCCGCTTCTCAAATCAAGATTAGACACAGAAGCTTATCGGCGAGAATTAAGCGGCTTACCGGCGTGTGTGCTGCGAGAGCTCCCCATTGTAACAGGATACGGCGAGCATATCAAGAACCCGTGTATGCTTCCCACCGTGCTCCAACAGCAACTTTTCCGACCTACGAATTACGCACGTCACTCATATTCTACTTTTTATATCATCCCCCATTGTTCCGGTCTTTTCGGTCTCTTCCCCGAAATATATCTCCTCGTATTTACCCGATGCCATTTGGAAAATTGTTGTCTCGTGTCGCGGGTCGACTTTTTATGTTTTGTCGAGAATTTATGAAAAACAAAAAAAAAACATTTTTTTGTCTTTCCTTTTTTTTGGGAGATAAAACACGGGGTGAAGTTTGTTTCACACTGCGATATTTATTTTTGCTCGGTCACACGCTCGGTTGTTCCACTTTTTTTTTTATCTTGAGTGCACGCAACAGCGAGAAAAATTTCGGTCTCCGATAAAAATTTTCTACTCCGATAAAGAGGTTACGCTCGAATTTTTATCGTTTGTCTTTTGGCAGAGAACAGTGCGGGACTGTTTTAGCTTATTGGGGGCGAATTATATATATAGGCATGTGAAGCTGTATATTTTATTGAAATGTATAATACGTTATTGTCGTGCAAGATAGAGCAATTTAGAACTTTTTCGCCTTTTTTTAAATAATTCCTGTAAATTACATGACAAATTTTTTTTCTCCATAAATGATCATTTTTAAGGGAGGTATATAAGGTATATAAGATATATAAGGAGGAGTATAAGATACTGTTTGGCTTATTTTTGGATTTTGGATTCACTCACGTATAATAAGTGTCATATCCGATGTTATAATTAAATAATTTTCTCAAAAGTTTGTTGACCTTATATTTTTGTAGTAAATAACTTGTCAATTGCATGGCGAAGTACAAATTAAAAATTTTTTGCTTCTATTTCGTTCAGTCTACCAAACTTCAGTTTTTGGATAGCGTCAGTTAGATAAGTTTCTGATTGAATTGTGATAATTTAAGTATATTCCAAACAGTAAAAATCTCCATAAAATAGCGTGTACAATCTACAGCAATTTTTCATTTAAAAATGGTATATAATCGATTTAATGAAAATATTTAAAATGTATAAAGTCTATACAAAACACTAATTTTTTTATTGATTATAGTTTGATTTTCTTTAATGGTTCAACTAACAATTTTAATCTATTTTAATGTTAACCAGCTTGAATAATAATGTATATAATCCAGGTGATTGTAGAACGAGATTGAAACTAACCAATAGCGAACGCAAAGCTCATTAATAAATCAATTCCCCCGACTACTGGTGTATCAAGGCAAACCAATATTTACGCCGGGGCGATGTGTATTTTTTTTCGACCGAAACACGCAGGAAACGCGCGATGAGTCGCCGCAGCGTCGCTCACGCGCGAGAAACAAATCGAGATTTCTCGTTCGTCTTTTTATGATCTTTCCGACCTTTATTCTTTATTTTTCTTCGTCGTCCAAACGAGAATAAATCGACCCCCAGATGCATATTCGCGACGGTGCGAATGGTTTATTATATGTGCGCGACTTTCTCCAACTGTTGAGCTTTTCATATCGCCCCCAGCGTCGAGCCCTTATTCCCGCACACTCTTTTCCACTGTCGCGTCTATTCTGCATTCTCTCGCTCGCGACGATATGTTTTTTTTTCCTCGGCGCACGTATTTATGTGTTCGCGTCTGTGAGAAAAATGGAAAAGAAAGGAGCGAAACATGGGGGTGAAGATTAATTAGAGAAAAATCAGCGATATAAGTATCGGGGTCGTACGGGATTATTCTATCAGAATAAAAGTATGAGGATAAGCGTAAATCGCGAAATGCCACATCACTCATCAATTTTTCTCATTCATAAAATAAACAGGTATAGAGCAATTTCCATTAATTTTTTGATTTTTTTTTTGAGTAACGACGAAACAATCGATAACGATTTATTTACAATATTTTGACTGGGAGAAAAGCTGGTTTACGGCTATGCGCGCACATTTCAATGGTTTACCGGTCATCCGAGCGTAGAGAACATGTTGAAAACGGGGGATTTATTCGGGCCATTAATGAGAAATTCGAATATGTATTTAGAAATAATGGAGCATTCGCATCAAACACTCTCAATCGATTGCGCACTTTATTTATGATGTTGACGGATAACGAGAGCTCGTTTGCGTCGCTGCTTAATTATACGCGTTTCGTCCATTTATAAAAAATAAAAATCAAAACATATATTTATATGGGCCATTGAAAGAAATACAAAATATAATGTTTTTTTTTTCGCATGGGGGAATGAAACCGTTGAAAAATGGTTATCAAAGGGGTTTATGTGGCCAGTAAAAAGAAATCGAGCGCAAAATGGGGCCGATCGTTAAAAATAATAATAGGATTTTGCGAAATGGTAAACAGGGAGGATAACGGTACGGTTATCAGTACGAAATGCAGCGTCCAGTGGAGGATCCCAGGGCAATCCGCTATGCGATATCGCGAGAAGAGTGACTTCGCTGAGGGTACTAGACGTCACCGCGACCACGTGCGCGCGCGCGCGCTTGCTGCACGGATGCGCGTATAAATGCATACAGAGCCCCGTGTATTCCGAATATATACATGTAATATAAAACTATGCCTGACTAGATGTTACCCGGCTGCGTATAACAAGCTATAACTTTGTTGGAAAAGCGTACTGAATTATTCATGGCCGGTGATAACCTGCGAGTTTCAAAGCACGTAGCGCGATAGCGAGAGCTTCGCTAACTCGTCGACCTTGCCTCGCGATTTCATTTTTCTCTCTCTCTTTCTTTCTCTTCTCGCTTTCTTATTCTCATTCTCGATATCTTACTTTTTCCCATCGGCTACTATATCCCTCCATTCGCGCGCTGGATATTTAATAAGCATTCGAATTATATCGCTCGTTGAATAATCCCGCTCCGGACTCTAACGAGGCGACTCTGCTTCCACCGCGCTTCTTTTCTGACGAGCATCGGAAAATTGATTTCGCTCCCTCGAGGAACGAAACGTCGCAAAAAGGATACCGGGCTTCTCGGATCTACCGGGATAATTAACTACTCTTTTTCATTTGTCAGATTTGTAATCAGAGCGAGGTTTCTGTATATAAAAAAGATTTTTATATCGTACACCGAATGATATCTTGCGTTCTGTTTTATCGCCATTATGTAATAACTTCCTTTTTCTTTTTTCTCGCTCATTTTAACGAGATGTACATTTTATGCATTTTTATATGTAACATTTTTTTTATTTATTTTTATCAACTTTTTCATCAATTCAGTTGCATTTGAACTTCTATGATGGAGGTAAGTTTGTTCTTGGTACTAAAAATATTTCTCCACAGCATATATGATAATTCATTCATCCCCCATTTACTTATTCAGGAACATCGGTTCCTATGAATATTTCGAACTCATCTAGCTTCTCAATATGAGTGTAAATAAAATTATATATTAATAGTGTGCTTGATCAAGGAATAAGACTTTCAAAACTATATGCTTAACTCTTATTTTTTTCCATAAACCATTGTATAAAATAATTTTTCATCGATCCATTCCTCCGTAAAAATAAAGGTGGAACATGTAGACCCGCATAGATATAGAATGACACACCAGAAAAAAAACTTTTGAAAGAAGTTTACGATCTCTCTAATTTACTGAACGTCTCAGATAAAATGCACTGTACTCGCGAGAACAAAATTTTTCCATCCCGTTCCGCTCGCGGAAGCCTTTTGTGCTTTTGTTTTATATATAATATACATATAGTATATACGCTCTTCTTTATACACGAATCAGAGAGAAAGAAAGTCCGCAAGCTCCCGGGCAACAATTTTCTCACTCAAGCCTTGGCTTCCTTCCTCTCGTCTCGCCCTCTCCCCTCGCCGCAGTCCAATAATTAATTTTATTAATGTTTCAATTACGTGGCGCACTCTCGAATTATACTGCCTATAACAAAAGTGTATTATGGGTCGGATGTTAGCCGGGCTGAAAGCCGGAGGTTGGTTAGGAAGATTTTATAAAGAAATGTATCGCGTCGACCTGGATTCGAGGAAAATCGAAGGCCCTTTTTTTTCACTTCTCCATCATGTACACCGAATAAAAAAGAAAATATTCTCTTTCTCTCTTTCCCTTTCTATGTATAGCTGCTGCGTATACACGTAAATATATTGAATTGTACTGCTCGCAGTTACTTTGCCCGAAAGCTTTTCTTCCTCTCTGCCTCTCCGCCGGATCGAAGCTTCAATTTAAAATGGAGTATCGCGAACACTCCTGAAAACATGCAGCGATGGCGTCGAGCGCCAAAGTGCTCTCGGACTGTCGCGCTAAGCGACCGGTATTGATAAATACCGATTAGCATCGTACGCGAGAAAGAGAGAGAGAGAGAGAGAGAGAGATAAAAAAAGCGACAATGAAAAGTGTCGTTACTTCTCGCCAGGCAGCTTTCGATGCCATCAACATTTATAAATTCTCCAAAGGCTCAAATACATTTGAATTGATGTCATTTTGAATGCACGCATAAAGTACTTTGTGAAAAAAAGAAAAGCAATAAAAGCATGAATAAATTTGAATGCAAAATTTTTACAGGGAAAGAGAGAGAGAGAGAGAGACGATATATAGGGGAAAGAAAAATTGATTCGTATATGGTGGATTCTGAGGAGCGAGTAGATGGTTCGTCCAATTTGTTTACCACCCCCTTCCCAGTAGCTCGCGGCGCTTCGAAGGTTCTAGACCCTGGGGAAGGTTGTGCATTTTCGGTATGAAGGAAAATATACAACAGACGCGTGTACTCGGTTGGAAAGCAAAAAGACGATCAAACGTATGCAGTTTTTTAAGAGAAGAGTGGCTAAGGG
Source organism: Cremastinae sp. A BG-2022a (assembly GCA_030522545.1). Taxonomy (NCBI): domain Eukaryota; kingdom Metazoa; phylum Arthropoda; class Insecta; order Hymenoptera; family Ichneumonidae; species Cremastinae sp. A BG-2022a. Next base: position 16,721 of record JAPYYW010003113.1, read on the forward strand.
GGAGGAAGGAACGCTCCAAAAATGGATAAAAAGGGAATGAAGCTATAGATATATAGAATGAAGAGTGTAGAATTTTTTGTGAAGTTCGCAGACTTCATTTTTCTCGTCGCGCGCGTCTTTTGGTTTGTTTTTAGCTCAAGGTCGATTTCGACTCTGCGTTTTTGCGCGACGAATGAGACAGGGTCGAGATGAAACGACGATGAGGAGGAAAAATGCGAAAAGCTGCGAGAGGAATGGCGCCGGAACTGCCGCGACTTGTCGGTCACGACCGGAAAGAAAGAGGTGTCTCATCGCTGCGCGAATTGTGATGCGAGGGGTAGAAAAGTTACGAGTCAGTCTCACCGGTGAAACTGGCAGGGACAATGGAGCGTTTTCTCTCGACTGAGGTGAAAGAGTGCTGCGAGAAAATAAGAACCGACGCGTGTAAGACACAAGCTCGACTAGCGCCGTTTCTTTTCACCTTTCGACCGTTTCACATCATCACGGAGAGTCCCCGTCAATGAGAACGTCTCTTTTTACGTGCGTCATAAAATTACGCTCGCTCGTTGGAAAAAGAAAGAAAGAGCCACGCGACGACTGTGTCTAATGAAAAAAAAAGAGATCGTATAACGAAAAACGCTTGTTTGTCGTATTTTATCAATCAGCATTAACGTCCTTTTTTAATTAAATTCCCAATCGGAGAAACGTCAATGAAGCGCCCGCGTCCTATATACTTTTTCCACCGAGTGTCGTACCCGATGAAAATCATTTCCGGGCGAACGAATAACCGTTGAAAAAAAAAATTAGACCCACAATACTTTCGCAACAAAAAGGCAATAATAATGATGGCAGGTGAAACAATAATGACACGAGCTTGTTCGACGGTAATAATGGAACAATGGGGAGCAATAGCGGATATTTGAGGGAGAAAGAGAAAGTGAGGAAGAGAATAAGAGGGAATATACGGACAATTGATAGGCTAATAGTAGAACTGAAAGCATTAATGCCTTAATACCATTTGGGCTCCGCGCATAGCCCTATACCAATTCAATTTGGTAGACTGCTTTTGGTCTCTTGCGCTGCTATATTTCCCTTGGGGCTTTATAACCCGTTTCCCAAGCCTCAAGTAACGAGGCTTCAAGGCTCCGTACACGTATACATCTTCTCGTATAACTGCAAGCAATATTGCACTTTCCGTCTACTATATACTCTCTTTGTCTCTTCTCCTTCATATCCTCTCGCCATTCGTGACAAGAAATTTGATCCGTCTGCAGCCCGGTAGCAACAGTCCCGTAATCGGGTGATTAGCTTTCGACAATGTCTTGAATAATCATCAGTTGCCCTCCCGAATAAATTACACTCTCTCTCTCTCATTAACGACTATATATAGTTTTTTTAATTTAATACATATTATTATATGATCAATGATAATGCAAATGTGATTCGATTCATTCGACTTTTCTCTTCAATCTTATTAATTTTATTCCTACACTGAAAACGAAATTTGGTTGATTCAACAAAATATTGAAAATTGAACTAAATTCTTGGTGGTTGATTTAACTGAAGTTTAATTATTTCAAATAAATAAGCGTTGTTTTGACAAAATATTTTCAACTAAATATTTTTCAACTAAATCTGTTCTCAGTGTATGCACCTACATATTATATGTATAAATGTAACAGTACGATGAGTACAATGTCTTGGGTATATTTGGAAGTGGAGACTCTCATCATGACGCAGTGGATGTCATTTTTAACGATAGAAAATGGTTTAAAATGTAAAAATTTCAGTCGCGGGCGTTCAATTGACGGTTTGGAGTTGTAGATGGGACTCCACCGGTTTGGCATTCATAGCGGCAAGGGAAAACTGTCAGCAAATGTATCCATAAAATCGAAATGGAACGATGGTGGGAGGATCGATTTAAAATACACACTATACGGAGCCATCGACGCGCGATCACACTTCGAGCCTGTCTCCGTGTCACTCGCCACAGTTTTGGCTCGTAGCAGAGCGAACACTTCGATATTCAAGCGTGTCAAAGGAGCCCGATAGGCCAGACAATCAATTTGATAACCGCGATCCATTTATCAGTAACCCAGTCGAGTGAATTTCGGGAGGGACGCTGGAGAAAGAGCGGCGAAGAGGGGGAGGGGAGCGCGAGTAAGAGTGATCGAAAGGGAGATACGAATGATAGGAAATTCATTGTGCACGAGCCACACCTGACCAATGACATTACGGAAACTCGCATTTCGATCGAGTATGACAGCCACAGAATTCGCGGCTCATCATTATTGGATATATGCTATCCGCGTTCCCCCGTAGAAATTCACCAATTCTCGGTTTAAGTGATCAATTCCCGGATATTCTGAAAATCTTAATTACTTCAATACCCGTTACAGTATAATTAAAATCGTACTGACAAATTCAATTCTCATTGACCTTTTGTAGAAATGAAATAAAGCGGAAATACTTTATACGAGGATATACGAATTAGCAGCTCATCGCATCAATATCTCGTATTCGTGTAAAGTGTACACGTTAACATTCTAAATTTCCATTTTGTTCTTGCAGAACGGTATGGCGAGTTTGTTTGGATTCGGTCACTGGATATGTCAATGACAGGACACTCGGTACGTGAGTTACGAAATTCTTGTACAGACTGTTTGGGCGATACGTAAATTTTGGCTTGTCTGTTATGCCCGACGAGAATTCGGCATTCTGTATATTCTAACACCACAGGTACATAATCAAGTATCCGGGCACGGTTCGTGCACAACGCGACACAGTGCACCGGCAAAACTCGTATACACTCGCGGGCGATGCATTATTATCCGCAATGACAATCTCTCCGGCGAGATCTATCCTCCGACCGCGCTATTACACGACTAGCCTGAAAATGTTTGTGATATCGTGTAATGACGATAAAACCGTCATAGACAAGAGTTATCTGTGTATCACGAGATGTACTCCAAATCTGATATTAATGACAAAATCCATTAGGACTCCTATTAACGCTCATCGTCGTAAAGCAAAAAAAAACGTGAAAATTGATGAAGTGCAGATCTGCAGAATTACTGAAAACTTTGTTCATTTTTATAACTGCAATTTATGATGAATCTTGCCATGTTTAGCAGTTTTTCACAATTTACTGAAACCTTTTAGGGGTGTACGGACCAAAGAGCGCATCAAAATACATGCAGATAAGTATATAGGTTTGGTCAAAGGTACAGACCATTTTTTTGTGACAGTGTTATTTCTTCAATAACTGCATAACCTGTAAATGTACTTGTCTTATTTTTACAGTAAGTGTGCTGTTTTTAGGGCTTTATATATCTTCAGAGCATGAACAATGTGATCCAGTGCACACATGTGTCTGTTTAAATATTATGAAATCAAATTGAATCACTGCATATTAATTATTGTGGGTTATGACAACTATACAAAGTCATAAAACTTTGAATCTATGTTACATATTTTATGGACTTACTATTTTTTCTATTTTAACAGAAGCAAAACTTCTTCACTCGTTGACTAGTGAAGTTGCACTTCGCTTCTTTAACCGGAATATACATGTAGCGTTTCCCGGGTCACAGTTTGCCCACGATCTCGTTGAACCACACGCCCGCTCAAGCTGCTTTCAGCAGTCCAGTCTTGTATCAGCCGCATGATTTTGGAACTCTCTGCTGCTCGCCTTGCGAGTAATAAAACCTCCATGGGGAGACCCTTTAAAATAGCGCTCTTCAAGCATTTGGTCACCGCTGTTAATCATGACACTTGACTCTTGCGCTTTTAATACACGTTACTCCATCCAATTGCACTTTATACTTCATCAAACTAATGAATGAATGTTCTACTCTACATATTAGGTTATATTGCACCATGTTTCACCATACGTATTACTTTATATTACGAAAATGAAAATGTTTGACGGTATTCTTGAATTTTATAGTTTCAGATCTCAGTTTAGGATTAAAACCTTTTCATGAGGATCTTTAAAGGTTCGAGCATTATAAAATGTTGTTAAGGTGGTCCGATGATTTCTGGCTATCCAAGATTTTGTGATGAAATTTGGTGTATATTGAGATTAATATGTTACTTGTCTTGCGTCCAAATTTTAATATTTTCGCTATCTCTCATAAGTCTTATGTTAAAAGTCGTGATATTTGATAAATATTTCGATTTCTAGATAGTGAAGTATCTTTAATTTGGCATACCTTCTAATATTACACCAAAGAATGTTAATAAAAATTTTGAATCAAATATCTTGGAAAAAATTTCGATCAATAATTTTGCCTCAACATTGCATGCTTAACCTAAAAGTTTGAACGCGCCCATCATCGGAACACCTTAAGCTGTTTCCAACATGACGTACATTTCGTTTATATTAGGATACACAATTAAGGTTCGATTTAATCGGATTCTTAAAAGATCTCAACTAAAAATTATATTCTTGGTAATGTTCTTACGAGGTCCTAAAACGGGGATTATACCCAAAAGTTTATAGAGTCTATTTTGATGGAAACAATGTTGGTAAACAAAATTGCAATCCCTGAATTTTATCTATTGAAGTCTGTTGTACGCTTTTTTCGGTAGTTATTTACTCGCTGCTTGATATAACAATGAATCAATATTATCCTATATTTGTCTCTTTTTTTATTTCTATGTGCCTAACGCGGGCATTGTCGCGTGTACACCAAAAGGGTATAGAGCGCGCCGATGACGCCAGAGCAGAGGCCGATACTCGCTTCGCCATAATTACTTAGCCCCTGACGCATTTGTACCGTTTCAATTACCGCCGGCGATTTGTTCAATGTATTTTAGGCCGGGGCTTGTGAGCGCGCACACGTCAGTGCGGAGCCGGCCCGCGTATAATTTGCATACAGTATGGAGGCACGTGAATTAGAGTAAATGCACGTGAGAAATGGACCTGGTATTCTTCAACGAGAATTCTTTCTACGCCGCGCTGTAAATCAACCGCGCGTTTTCCTCCCTTTCAACTAGCTAACTACAATGCATGTCCTCCGTTTCTCTCCTTCCCTCACCCTCATCCCTTATTATATATTTTCACTCTCTTGCGATTCCCATAATTCCCATTGCTCGCAGCCTCTTCCCACCCTTTTATCGATTCTTTTCATCTATAAAACTTCATCCCCGTCTTTCTCCCTCCCAGAAATCACACGCACGAGGATATATATCCAACGAGAATGAAAAAGCTACTCGATATATATTTCAAGGACCGAAACAGAGCCGCGTAAGACCATTTTTGCATTGCTACCTTTTTTTCTGTGAATAAAAACGATGCTTACGTGTGTGTGCTTTTTTCGTCTCGCAAACAACACCAAGGCTGTTTTGGAACTTGACGAAAAAGCCAAAAAAAAACGCGCGGTATCTCAATGTTCAAGTATAGAATCGAAGGGGCGACACGGAGGACGGAAAGTGCGGGAGAGGGTGCAAGAATATATAGCGAGCGAGAACGGAGCGAGAGAGTTAAAAGACGAGAAAAGTTAGGGCCAGCGGAAAGAAAAGAATGAGAAAAAGATATAGAGAGTCACGTGTACTCGTATATATAAAGAGAGAGAGTTTAAAAAGAGAAAGCTCGAAACAGAGAGAGTCTGTTGTTTCTTTCTCACCCCCCCCCCTTCCCTCCTCCTCTCGTCGTTGTTCCTTCAGTTTCGAAAGAGTTTTCACGACTTTTTCCTTTCTTCCTCCGTGTCCTTCCCCCCCCCGCTGGTTATCTCGCTTTTTCTCGCGCTGCAACTCGGCAGTCCGATTGTCGACGACCGGCCACTGTGACTTTTGCTTTATACTCCCCTCACTCCCGTTCGCAGTGAACAAAGAACTTGCAGTCAGCAACAGGAGAAAAACTCGGAGCTCATTGATGTGTATAGAGATCATTGTGTTTACCTGCCTCAGTTACTTATGTTTATACATTCTGTATATTGACACTTTCGTAAAGAAAAGTTCACATTTTGTACAATCGATGAGCTTGTACTCGCGTCGCGCCCCTTAATCAGCTTTTCCCGTTGACAAAGCGACGTTGTACCACGCGAGAGCACAAATTACTAAACTTTGCGTTTATCGCAATTTCTTTTAATTAATTGACAATTTTCTTCGCGTTAATGGGATAATAATTTGATACGCGGCGTGTCTCGGTGAGGAAAATAAGGCGGGTCAAAAGGAAACTCGCTATGGATGCGAACCTTTGAAGTTTTTAATGGCGTCATAGCCGTATGCAGCCAACTCGCTGCGCTGTGATATCGAAACTAAGTAGACGCGAGCTTTTTACCTGGAACCAAACCAATGACACGCAGCTTTGACGATATTTATTCTCTCGGTTTTTTTTTATTTTTGTTTTTGATAATCATTATTACGGGATTTTTTTTAATTACTCGCGAGAAAGCTTCTTATCTCGTTATATATTTTGGGAGGGAAAGAGGCAAGGTAACGAAAAAAACCTTGGGGAGATTGGGAATTTTGTGTTTTTTTTTCTTTTTTTTTCATCTCCCCAACCACCAGGCTGTTAAATTGCCTGGCCGCTGCTGGGTAGGGAAGCAGGGCGAAAGAAGTGAAAAAGGGAGAAACTGAAAATGTCGACCCTCGTCGTAACTTCTAGCCGGAGCTGTTGTTTTCCCCAAACTATGAGAATCTATCATTTTTATTTTCGGAAGCAAAAAAATCGTCCATCACATACGTTTACCAAGGAAGAGAAGTGTTTACGTTTCCTTGTTTTCTCATGCGTTTTTCATTCCGAGCGGCCATTTTTTCTATTTACACCAGAGGGAGAAGAAAAAAAAAATAGCGGCACTTTCTCTCTAACAGCGGGAAAAATGTGAATTCTCCCCGTGCCCCATTCATCCGGAAAAATTATTGAAGGAAAAACAAGGAAAATTTTTCATTCTCGCCGGAAGCATTAGCGCAGAGAGAAAGAGAGAGAGAGAGAGAAAGAGAGAGAGAAAGAAAGTGCAGGATTCCTCAACGCGAGAGTTACTATAAATATTTCACCCCACCACGCGCGAGAAAAAAAAGTATATGGAGCCAAAATGTGTTAAAGATGCCGATATATAAATGAAACCTTGGAAAACGAGCAGAGAATACGTTTCTTTTTGGCTCGCGCTAAATTATTCATAGCTTTTGTAAAAAGTACAGAGTTAATGTTTCATTTTCTTTTGTATCACGTTTAAAATTCACTTTATATCCGTCGGATGCGCGTCTATAGTATAGATATATAGGGATTCTTTTACTGCGTTGTAAAAGCGATGCGAAAAATCGTGCTGATAGCTGAGAAATTTTTCGAGCGCGAAATAAATCGTAATTGGGCGGGGGATCGCGTGTATTCCCTGCTGTCTCGGTACACTTTGTCGAAATTTACACGCATACGACCCGCTTTCTCCAATGAAATTGGCATTCTTATACGAAGAGGGAGAGGGCGGGCCAGGTGTCTTTTATTATTAATTCTCGGTGCACCTCTTTTTCCGGAAGCGGGGTGAGAGTCTCGGGAAAAGTGTGACAAATCGCGAGGCAGCAGCCTTATATCCAGAGTCACGTTACCAGAGGAATTTCTCATCACCGAGGGGCCTCCCCCGGACTCGCACCGTTGGAGAATGCGTGTTCTTATCAACAAGAGCGAGCGCGAGAGAAAAAAAATTCGCTCGCAAATTTACTACTTTGCTTGTACACCATTCAGTGTACACGAGAAAAGAGGAACTGCTCTCGTTTACGATCCTCGTTGTTTCTCTCCCTCCTCACATTCTGCATTTCTCTCCGTGTTCGCTGTTCCTCTCTCTCTCTCTCTCTCTCTCTGCATGTACTCGTTCCGGCTTGCCTTTTTTGCTTCGTGTGCACGAAAAGCGTGCTTGTTACACGAGCATACAACCATTGTTCCGGATATACATTCGACGCTCTCGGTCCGTAAAAAAATTGAGTAAAAAATAAATAAAAAAATAATAATTTTAAGCGAAAGATTTCGCAGAGTGCTCGAATATAATGTTTTTCGAAACAACAACAGATTTATTGTGTGTTCCTTCGATAAAACTTTTTTTTCAGTCTTGTCGCAAGCGCATCAACCTCTAAGCTCTCCTGTGTGTTTTTTTTTCTCTATATATTTTCCATGGTACGCAATTCCGGCAGAAGTTTAATAAAATTTTTACATCTGCCCGACCCAACAACGAGGATCTCATCAGGGAAAATAAAGGGAGAACGTTGTTAAGGTAACATCTCGCTCGGTGAAATTTCACGAGACTGAATAATGCATCATTTGAAAAAAAAGATGCACCGCTTTTTTGGCTGTTCCGGAATAGCTGGGAATTTTTCAAACGCACATGCAAATTTTTTGTTTTCCTTCGGCAGAGATATACTCGACGTGCCTGGAGAAATTTGCCTCTAATTGCAAAAAAAGGATGCGAGTCGCAATATATATTTACTGAAGGCGAGGAGCGAAAAGACGCTCATTGAAATTTCGAGCACGCGCGTGTCTTTATTTTTCTTCGTCCTCGCGCTCTTTCTTCCGGTCCCAGTCGCTTTGCTCCTGCGTCTCCGTAATCCTTTGACTCCAAATGCAAGAATACCGCGCCGACTTTAACCACATATATAAATAAACATACTCCTAAACGTGAACTTGGTAGAGAACGCGCAATGCTGTCGTAATGCAGTGCGAGGGAAGATCGCGAGGTCGGTTAATAGCAAAAGCTTGCCAGAGGCAACGGCGCTCCCGAGTCGGGCGCGTGGCTCACCCTCTGCTGCTACTCTTCGCCCTCTCGCTGCTGCAGATGAATGCCTGGTGTAGACAATGGCTTCGCTACGTGCTCTCACGCCCAACAAAACACGCCGACTGATATTCATATTCTCGACAAAACACAAATTCGTTTCACCCACCCTTCCATCATTTTTCTGCCATTGTTTTTTTTCCAAACTTTTTTTTGTTCCCATTCAATATTCTTTTCAATTTGTTACACAAACTCTCTCCCTCTCTCGTTTTTTACTCGCTCTCAATTCACAACGAAATTTTTAATCAGGATGATTAATGGATACAAATATTGATGCAAAGAGTGTAACCATCATCAGATTTATATAGTTTAAAATATTTCATTTTTTTTTTCGTCACTTTTATAGGAAATGGATTTTTTATTGAATAGTCTTTTCAATTTGTTACAGACTCTCCTAATATTTATTTATTATCGATTCATAACGAAGTTTTCAATCGGAATTATTGATATTAAGGAGATGAATAATGTCATTAGAATCAACTAATATGTTTATATTTTTTCTTGTAAAGTGTTTTTTTTTCATTAATTTTCTTTCAATCTGTTTCCCACTTTGCCATTCTTTTGATTTGTTTTCGCCAATTAATTGACGAAAATTTATTGAGAATTATCAATAAAAATTTTCATCGGGATAATCGACAAAAAACAATAAATATTACATTACGTTTCATGTTTTTGGGAAGATTATTTTCATTGATGGTTTTTTATATTTGTTTTCACACTCTAACCTCCTTCTTGTTCTTTTTACTCGTTTCCGTGAATTTGCAATGAAGTTTTTAATCCGGATGATTAATGGAGACAAATATTTCAATTAAGATTGTAACAAGGATTAATTAAAGAGGTTCCTTCGTGTAATCCTGCCCCCGCAGCTTTTCCACGCTCGTTGAAATTATGTAAAAAGTTTTTCATAAAAACTTTAATCGTGGTCAAACGCACCAGGAAAAAGTTGGAGAAAAGTTTTTTGATTATTTTTCAAGCGTTCCCAACCGTTTTCCATGAAAAGATGAAAAAATATTTCCACTCGTCCACAAGCATGGAAATGTGTTTCGATTAAATCCATCTTTTATGCAGCATTCAATATCAGAACTAAATATCAATTTAATCCTTAGTTTATTCTATAGCTTTTTGATGAACAAGTATTAAAAAGATATACTCGCAGAAAAAAAAACTATTAACTTTGCGAATTTGGACTCAAATAAATTTTAAATATTTTATTCTAGTTACAATTAAAAAATTTAAAACAAAAGCAGCATTTTTATATTTCACATGCAAAATCGGGTAATTCCTTTGAATCATTTATATCGTGCTTAAATAATTGAAATACACCAAACAGAGTGCGTTATTAAATATGCGAAATATTTAGCACACTCGAATGATTATTCATTCAGTTATGCAAGAAAGTAGAAAAGTAATCCTCACACGTGAGTAAATAATAACGTGATATTCGATGATAAATTCGAGTGATCTCGATTTTTAAATATTTTTCACTACAATGAGCATTACACATAAGCATTAACGCTAAAAAAATGCTCCATCATTTAAAACAACGTTGCCTTTCGTCGTTATACTCGACTCGCTTTCATTCCTCTCATACTTCAATCCTACGAAAAGATTTAAAAAAAAAACGAACATCGGAGAAAAAAAAGAATCTTTTGGAATGTAGAAGCACCTGGGCAGAAAAACTCGAAGAACGCGGGAACTCGCTGGTGGCGTCTTTATTAATATAGCGAAAAAAATCCAGGATTGATTACGTGAATTTCTCTTCGAGAATTTTCTTAATATATATATATATATATTTATATACTATATACATATAATAACTGGTACGGAATGTATATGTATTGTGTAGACGGGATTCGATTACGTGCATTCCCCTTGGATAAATTTCTCGAGATATTTCATTAAATAAAAAGCATATATATATATATATATATATATATATATATATATATATATATATATATATATATATATATATATAGTGTATGGTAGAGCGCGCG
>JAPYYW010003114.1:0-19050 GCA_030522545.1 Cremastinae sp. A BG-2022a
ATTTCAAAAAATTTGGTGAGTCACACTGGGTCTCGTGGACCCATGAAAAATTTTGACGCACGTCAAATTTTTTTTCTAATGAGTAGAGATTAGCCAAAAATCAATGCGCTTCGCATAATACACGCTCTATTCCGATGAATCGATTAGAGGCCTCATGTCTTTTTAAATATAGATATTATTAGTCAAATATTTCATCGATATGTTCGATATGTTCTATGAACGAAATGTATAAATTTTTTAAAAATATATACGGTTATTGTTTTTTTTTCTATATATACATATAAAAGCGCAAAGCGAGAAATAAAAACGTGCGGACGTAACTATACGTTTGTTCGTTTTCTCGCTTCATTTTCTCGTCTCCGCGTTATCCGCATTTCCATCGAATCGATCCTTATTATATATACATATAGAGCCTATTTTAAAGGTGCTCCGCCTCATCGAAGGATCCGATTGCGGTCTTGCCTCTAATCCACTTGACTTTCCAGCCAGGCTCGATTCCTCCGAGCCAGCGCGTCCTCGTTTTCGGCAATGTCGCCTTTTCCAAATTTCCATCGGCGAGATAATTCCGTTGAAATCGCGGTCGTTACGCAGTCTCGATGATGTTTTTTTTTAATTTTTTTTTCTCACGAACACAGCAGAGCCGCAGAGGAAAGAGAGAGAGAGAGAGAGAGAATGCACACACACGTTCAAATATCGGAATAACGGACTAATTTTTATTCAATTATTTATCGAGCTTATGGCGATATTATTTAAGAGCTGTTCCGCGGCGCGCGTGTATGTATATATATATATAGCGATGTAGGCGATTTTGGCTAATGTCACGCGATTCTTATCGCGTGATATCGTTTAAAAGCGTTATCGTCCCTTCTCGTTTGTTGCCGGCGGTTGGCACGTAGAGTTTAGTAGGGGATTTTCACGCTTTTCGATGAAACGGAGTGATATCGCCCTCGTATCCGGCAGTAGCAGCGGAGGAAGGCGCGCGCGGTGTATATATAGCGCGAGAGAACGCGACCGCCGAGGTTCGCCATCAAGAAAAAAAGCATATAGTGTCTGTATATATATATAATTACACCGGGAGGGTTGGGGAGAAAGGATGAGGGGTGGGGGGGGAGGAGGAGGAAAAGAAGCAGAGTGTCGTATCCGCGAGTGTATACTTTTAATTCAGCAGGTCGTTCCTCGGTGGGTAAAACGCCCCCCCCGTATATATGCGGCGTGTACAATAATCCATATTATTTCTATGGCCATAAAGCAAAGCCCCGTGTGCGTCCGTGTGCGATGGAGTTGTGAGCTCGAGCGGATGAGGAAAAAGAGTCAAAGCTGGAGAGGCAGCAGGCGGCGGGAGCTTCTATGAAATTCAAATATCCGTAGCGCAAGTGCTGCATCACGAATATCGTTTAACAACACGAAATAGTAGCTAGAGTGTACACGTGCCAGGCTCCACTTCACTCTTTTACCTGCTCCGACGGTGCGGTGGGCTGCGGTGCGCCCTGAGCCCGCTATTATATTCGCGCCCCCCCCTCGGCGCTTCAGCGACATCAGCCACTGCATGCGCTTCATCTCATCCTCACCCCCGACATCCTTCCTCTCCCCCGCTCCAATAATAATACGTGATACTATATTTACCAAAAAGTTCATTCTTTATGTCAAATCCGTAAAAATCAGACTCTCCCATTGCCCCCATAATAATACGTGATACTATATTTACCAAAAAGTTCATTCTTTATGTCAAATCCGTAAAAATCAGACTCTCCCATTGCCCCCATATAAAGAAGCAATGTACAGTTAAATCTCGGAAACTTTGTAGTTTTTGTTAACTCTTGAGCGCGTTCAACAAAACGCGACTTGAAATTTGGCCCGACATTTTTTCATGTAATAAAATACCAAAAGTTTATCAAATTCTCATAGTTTTAAAAATATCGCTTAAACTGTCGAGAGCTCGAAAAAGAGTGGCGAGCGGATAAAAAAGCAGTTATACATCGCCCCCTCCCTGCCCGTTTCCATATATTTCCGAGATTTTACACGCGAGAGACATATACCGCCGCGAGAGATTTCATCTGCCGGCACATTATGCGATGCTGTAAAAATAATTCAACTTGTGCCTGTACAAACAAGAGTATATGGCTGCGCCTAGATATCGCGTAAACAATAATAGAGACGTGCCAAAAGTGAAATCAGGCCACTTGGCAATCAATTCCCCAGAATCGCCAATCCGGACGTTATTCATACTTCCGCTTTTTCACTCTCTCTCCCTCTCTCATCTCCACGAATCAACTGGAAATTCCTCCAAATATTAATTTCGGATATTCGCAATCTTGTACAGCATTCTCATCTCTTGTACGAATGGTTTTGCTTACTAACATGCGGATTTCGAAACATTTACCTTTTTTTCTTCTCCGTAATTTCGTGAGAGCAGCATTCCGAGCCTGATCATTCTATTTCCGTTACGCATATCGGTGCACTCGCCCAGATATTTCATTGTTTATTAGACCATCTCTCGTCGAATTTTCTATTATTCTCATTTTTTTCCATGTAGACACGCATTTAACACTACTGAAAAAAAATGTTAAATTTTCTATTATTCTCATTTTTTTCCATGTAGACACGCATTTAACACTACTGAAAAAAAATGTTACAATATGCATCTGCGGCCTAAGTAAAACTTTTATTATTTTGTTCAAAATTTAAAAGTATATTTTACATATGTATTTTGAAACGCGATGTGCATTTTAATATATATACATCTCTAATTATTATATTATATATAATATTGTTAAATATGAAGTAGTATGAAAAAATGTTTTAAATATTGCATTGAAAAAGCCTCGAAATGAGGTAAATGGCTGATTAGTGGAAAATCTAAAGAGGGAAATGAGAGCCGAGTGAAAAAATGAGTTCGCAGATTTCGTAACAAACTTATTGCGTGGGAGTAAATGTAATAAGGAAGGTGTGTGTCGATGAAAAGAAGCAGAAGCAGGATGAAATTTTTTGTTCGAAACTTTAATAAAGTGGAAGAAGAATCTCGGGATGAGCTCACTCGGCCGATAAGAAGAAGTACAAGTTCTGCCACTGTATCTTCCGCTTGGGCGGTGTCGACGGTGCATGTCGAGTATTTGCGCTCATATACCTCCAATTCGTATAATAAGCATATGAGTCATTCCGCACCAAATAAAATCATATTTACGGAGCTATACCCCCGCCGATTTTTTTTTTCAAACTTTTAAAATATATTCTCTATATGTTTCATATATAAAAAAAAACAATTTCTCAAAGTTTGGGCCTTTGCGAAGCTGAGAAATTCTCCTACAAAAGCTATGTTTTTTTCGTTCAATCAATTTTTATAAAAAAAGTTGTCCACGTCAAAAAAATTAATGAAAAAGTTGAAAAAATGTCTTTTTAAAAGTATTCAAAACATCATTGCTTCAAAGTAGCTGGATAATAAGGGCCCACAAACTTTCAGGAATTTTCTTTTATGATGCACATATATATATAGGGAATATATTTAGCAAGTTTGATAAAAATCGGCCGGAGGATCGCGGCCCGGAAGAATAATTTTATTTGGTGGAATGACTCATATATACGTAACGCGCGCGTCGAGGTAAGAGTGTTGGTGAAAGTATACATATATATAGAAGGGTGAATCCTTATCGGTGTACAGATGCGGCGGCGGCGGCGGCGTTATAATCCCTTTTGCTGCGGTACATCACGTGTCAAGTGGGTTATTAATGCCGGATAGTATAGTATATACGCGGGCGAGCCATGTAGCGCACATGCACAAATACACACGTACGCACGAAGCGTGCTGTATATCCGGTTGTATCCTGTCAGATTCAGACTTAACATTAATTAGATACAAATTGTTGATGCCGGTCAGGCGTCATCCTCCCTGATGCGCTTCCTCCTTCATCATATTTTATTCTTCCAAAGTAACTGCTGCTGCTGCATCCATTTTCTGCTGCGATGCATAATCCTCGTCCCCGCGCCCCCGATTCTTTATTCTTTATCGATCACTTCCAATAATCGTCACAACAATGAAGCAGACACGTGCATTATCAACATACATTTTCCTCTTTTTGTTCCAATCTGTTGTTCGACAATGCTTCGTTTTACGACTTCTTATTTTTATTTTTTATTTTTATCTCCCGTTTTTTTTTCATACACCGACGACAATCTTTTGTGAGCGAAAATAGGTATCACATTTTCTCCCGATGTAAGCGTAAAATAGAGAAAAACGTGTCTCCGGGTGCACCGAGAGAGAAAAGAAGGAAGGAAGCGAAAGAGGGGAAAAAAAATGCGAGCGCAGATAAAAAAATGGAGGAAAAGCTCTTGTTGCGCCGGTATCTGTTCCCGTGGATTCTCTCTTGTATTTTAGTGTGTTTCGTCCATTGTTCGGTAAATGGTATTTCTGCAAACGTTATAGAGAACGGCGACAGAGCGGGGAGGGAAAGACGAGGCCGGAGCAAGAGAGAGGCTGATGCTGTTGGGAACAGGGGCCAAAAACACGATCGTGGAATCGTTTCGTTCTTCATAGCGATTATGCGCCGAGTGAGCTCCGACATTTTCGCTCTCCTTCCTTCTCTTCCTTCAATCTTTCTATACCGTTTGCTCTCTCCTCTCGAAAAGCCTTGCCATAAGTAGTCGCTATGAAATTAAGTTCCCGAGGAGAAAGCTCCCGGGAAAGTCGAGAGGATAAGAACCGCGAAAGATAGACGGAAAGAACGATAGAGACGAGAGAGAGAGAGAGAAAAAGCGTCAACCATCCATTCTGCAATTATAGAAATCGGGGCTTCCAGTACAGATCCATTTCTTCAACGGAGCACCTCTCTAGCCACCATTTTCTTTCCACATTTCTTTTAATCTCGCATTGTATTGTACAATATTTAACGATCGAACCTTTTTCCCATTCCATATTTTCATTCATATATTTATTTTAAGCTAAAAAAGTTTCAGTCGACAAAGTACTTTGAAAAAAAAAGAAAACTTTTTTGAAAGAAGCATGAGAATAAGATTTAGAGAAAAAAACATTCATTTTCAATCAACTATATACAATATATCAGTGGACACGTGGCTGTTGTAAAGCAAAAAATTTTATTGAAGGAATACACATAAAATATTTCAGATATTTGACTCAACTACAGACGTATATAAAAATGTATTCATGCAATTAAATATGGAAACATATGAACATTAAAATTCATTGAATCATAAAATTCGTTTGTTCATTAAAATAGATAATAAATTACATGGATGTATTTATTCAAACAATCGATACATTTTTTTCTCAATGTATGAAACATTTATTTTCATACACAAATTTTTGTCCCCCAAAGGGCGATTACTTGTCGAAATGTTCGAAAGGTGTTTCCGAAGGTGAGCACGAAATTTACTGATGGTTCGCCGGGGTTCTTGCAGACGATTATATCGAGATTGTCGATACTTTTTGTTCCCCTTCATTCCATAATTGCAGTTACAAGAGAAACTTGTTGTTCTTATTATTGTTATTATTATTGTAGTGTGATGGAAATCTCGGTGTATATAATGATCCATTCCTTGGTCGATGCATCTCGGTGTAAACGAGACGACGAGAAAAAACGAGAAAAGAGAGGAGGGAAAGAAAAAAAAGTCGATAACAGAGAGAGTATCCAGCGCCGATGAGACAAATGAGGACAGATATCTTATATACAAATTCCTTTTTAGTGAGACGAGACCAAGTTTGGAGTGAAGGGAAAAAACGATTCGATATAATCGTTGAGATCTCGTTTCGCCTTAATATTTCTTACTCGTTATGCATCAGGAAATATTATTGCACAAACGAACGTGTTTTACTTTTCCTCTTTCTTCGCAATTATCGTCTTCAGAATCCATCAGAATCGTCTTCAAATTCGTCGCTCAAAACAAAAGTCATATTATCCGGAAGCGGATAAATTATAGTCAAAACGACAAACAAAAAAACTCGGCAGAGTAAATATAAAAATCAATACACCTTGTTAAGGCTACATGATCGTGTTACATTGTATATTCAATAGTACACATATTTATAATTCACCGAATTTCATCGTATTTTTAAAACTCAATAAATTATTGAAAATTCCCAAATAATTCGCAAACAAATTGGAAAGTTATAAAAATAATTGAAAAGTATAATAATAATAATATTATTCTACATTTTAACCCTGTTTATATAACTCTGTAAAAAAATAACAATAATTCAAAAAGTTCTGCACTTAATTACAGACGAATAATTTATATAGAACACTGTGTGTGCTGATAAACTTTAAGTCTTTTGTTCGTGAAGAAAATAGTGTGCCCCAAGATGCGGACACACATCGAAGTCTCGCTACAAACTTTCATTTTTACCTCTCAGAGAAATAAAGCCATAAGAATGAAGATATGATCTGGAGGTCAAAGATACAAAAAATAAGTATAAAAAGTATACGTAAAAAGTGTATTAAAAAATATACATATAATAATAATCACGATAATCACATAATAATCATAAAAATGTAATTACAAAAGTAATAGTACACGCAGAAAAGTCATTAAATTTTTTACAGAATATATGCGCCTTTATATTGGGTAACGTTGACGTTTTTAGAATTTTATCCTCATAGTCAGTTTAAAATTCGACAGGTCATTCTTAACCGCAGGAAAAAAAGTATTCAAGAGAGCATTAAAAAATTAAACGCAAAATAAAAGGAAAAGAGATGAGAGGGGGATGAAAAGAATGGAAAAGAAAGAGCTAGGGCTGAAAAAGAATACGTAGACGGAATAAAAATTAGAAAAAAAAGAAATAAAAGTGTGGTATGAGGTACGAGAAAAGGATAAAGAGATACGCATAAGAGGATTCAGAGAAGCGTGACTATAGAAGGATTAGGCTATGTCACGCGGCTGAGTGAGTGGGTATGTCTTTTCGTATATACGTGCAAGCTAAGCAGTTTCCTCCTTCCTTCCTCTTCTCTCTCTCTTTCTCTATTTATCTGCCTCTCTTTTTTTACAGTTATACGAGAGTATACGCGCGCGAGATAAAAAAAAAATGTTTTTCAAAGGGAGAAAGAAGAAAGCAAAGAGGAGAGAGGAAAGATCGAGGTGAAATGCAAGAGATGCAACGCCGCAGGATACATTTTTCAACGTACGAAGCTTTTCCTGCTTGCCACTGCCTTTCTCTACCTCCTCTGTTTCTCCGCGCGCATTTTCAAGAATACCATTCTTCCATCCTATTTTTCCTCTCGCCCGCTCTCTGACTCTCTTCGTCGCTGATGCGCCTCATCCTCCATTTTTTTTTTCGCTACCGAGCTTCCACTTTTCTCGCATACCTTCATTTATCTCGAGCTTTTCTCACTTCCTTTCAATTCGCTTTGTGAAATAATCCAAGGAGCAGAGGAAAAACGCCTCCCGCTAATCGTTATTCCCAGAGGCTTATTATATTCCTTATTTTCAGCGCCTCTATTTTTATTATTTCCTCATCCCCCCCGTTTCCCGCTGAGCTCGTGCGCTCGAAATAAAATTCGCGAAAAGCACCGAAAAGTCGACTCGATCGGAAATGCTGAAACAATAAGTCGATTATGCTTATTCGCGATCGATAATAAGAAGTTAGAGAGCGAGAGAGTCAGCGCGCGTTATTATCATATATGCAGAGGGCGCGGCGGGTCCAGCGACCATTTGAGGATGCTAATAACTGCACGTTGAAGGATTAAATCCGAAAGTGAGAAGGCTAATGATCCTTTTTTTTTTTGCAAAGGAAATGTAAAACGTTGAGAGAAATGTCAGTTTCCGGCATCTTTTTTCGTCGTTGGCTTGTCTCGATTTTGCAGTCTTCTTTCCCCCCGTGTGCTGAGACAGAGAAAAGGCAGAGAGAGAGAGAGAGTGTCGTGGGGAGCAGAGGAACGATGCGGACGAGCGAGCTCGAGGATCGAGCAGCTCGAGAGATGCCTTCACGCTTGACTGTGCCAACCGAATTAAATCTGAGATAGAATATAAAGCGAAATTATCCCTCTCTTCGAAAGATCACGAGAAAGAGAGGAAAGGGAGAAAAGGGATGGAAGAAGCGCGCGAGTTAACTATAAATGGTTTGAGGTGCCTGCAGAGAGAAAATTCATGCTTTCCCCCTCGCTTATTCTCGCCACCTCCTTCCACGTATATCCATATATCTATCCACCGTCTCTCTCTCTCTCTCTCTCTCACTTCCATGGAAAAATAAGCGCCGAGAGAGAGAGAGAGAGAAAGCCCGAGCGAGATTGAAGTAAGTTGGGTTACCTTTAAAGCGGATACGAGGAGAGATATTCAGTTCTGGTGCCTGGTGAATTTTAATCGACCACGAACGATTAGAGCCAGATTCATTGGAGGAAATTGGGACTCGTTCGTACAGCTCTCCTTTTCCTTTCTGCCCCTCATTATTTTCACACACCAAACCCCTTCAAACTTTTTTCCCTTTCACCGCATACTACGTAAACGTCCCAATATTTTAACATCTAAAGATATTTACATCTTATCATGTCTTATTTCTTCTTTTATATACATTCTCAAAAATAAATTTACATCAAACTTACGTTCGAATTTGATTTGACATTTTAGAGATCATCAAAAATCGGAATAATTAAACAGAATTGAAGAAAACTAATCGCAAAACAAGACAAAACTGTTCACTTTTTCCCTTTTCTCTTACATTTACATCAATGTTTTTCTCTAGTTTTAATTTGAAAAGATGTTGTACGAGAGAGAATTCATACAATGTACCTGTATTGTGGCATTGATTTCCATTCTGTCACTTCAAGCGGTCATTCTATTTTTTTCTTATAATTAAATACATATATATTGTTTGATATAATTTTTAATTTGCTGATGGTTGAATGACAATTTCATTGATATGAATGTAGTATAGAATTTTTACATTTGCGCGACTATACATTCGTAGACTCTTTGATGAATATATGTACTTGTATGCATATATTGTATAAATATATATGCACTGCATGAGGCGTCTCTTTTAACTTTTGTGACATGCACAAATTACTATATATATATGTGTATTATTGGCATCACGTTTACCTTGTATGGGAGTATTTATTTTTTTTCTTTTCAGAGATTGCTTTTTTTCGAGATGTTTCTTATGAAATAGAAAAAAAAGTGATGAAAAGCTTTGTAAGGTTAACCCGGACGTATTCTGCGGTAGAAACACATCACCGTCGCGTCTTAACACCTTGAAGAGTTTCCTCGGGGAGCCAGACTCTCATAATTAAAGTTGCCGCTCTCGGTGCGCTTTCCTCACTCGTATATGCATACATAGACTCGGAATGAGAGTATTTTCTATTAACATTCTTGACTAACTCAGCATGCTCCCCAAATGAGCGTTCTATGGGAATGGCGGATGCACACACTTGCCGAGCGAAACTCTCGCCGCGCTTTTATACTTGCAACCTGGAGCCACTCCCGCCGGCGTCAAAGCGGGGTACCCAGCATCACCTCTCTCGCCCGGGGCTCTCTCTCTCTCTCTCTTTGTTTTTTTTTATTTTTTTTTCCAATAATCCCACTAAACATTTCAATTACCCGTCATCGTCGTTTCAACCGGCACACTCATCTCGCGTCTCGCATCTCGCCTCGCCTCGCACGATTATCGAAAAAATAAGAGTCGCTCCGCGTCGAGCAACTTATTTTGTTTTTTGCATCCACTGATTTTGTTGGCTGATTCTAAATTTGCTGTTCCTCTTTTCAACAAATACACTTTTTTCAATTATTATATTCGTCAATTATTCGAAAATTAGTCAAAAATGTGTATTATATATTATTGTCATATATAGTGAAAATGTGCGGACATATATTTAAGGATGTACGAGCGATATTTTTGAAAATATGAGACTATACTAAAACTATACTAAATATTTTTATATCAACTAAATTAAAATTTTACACAATTGATTTTGTTGAACCAACAAAAATGGTCTCCCAGTGCACCAAATTGTTACACACTACCCGAAAACGATTGTCACTTTGGCTTATAAAAGTTACACATGCCGGAATATTGAGCAAATATACTCTCTATAGACTCGTCGTCGGCTCTTTTTTTAATCTTATTACTTTTTTGTTTGTCGTGTCGCTCAACTTGTACAAAAGTTTATTTACAAACTGATTGGTATGCGTCACTCTTTGATGTTGTTTCCCTTTTTTTTGTTTTACGAATAATTTTTCATGCATTTTTTGATTATTTTTCCAACAACGCGAACGCACAGACGGGCTCCCGTTGGCAAAGTTCGGAATTGCATTTCTTTCGCAGAGAAGTAACGTCCTTTTAACAAGCCATTATTTTCACTGTTCTCACCTGTTTTCACTGCACTTTGTACTTTTTCAAACCGATAAATATTAAAAAGTGTTTTGACGAGCTTAATTTGCCTATAAATATTTATAAGCTCGTTTATATTCAACGATCTAACAATGATGTAATGATAGAATTTATCGGTTCGTGCTCCGTCTCTATCTCGTTTCATCACGCGCGCGCGTTTGCTGTTCTCTCGTCGTCATTTTTTTACCAACCCCAAATTGAGATTTTAAGTAAACTAAAAAATTTGAATAAATAAATTAGTAACATTCTTTTTTCAAACAACAAATAAAAAATATGGAAATTATTTCTTATCTTCATTGGGGGGGGGGGGGCTTTATTTCAGGGATTTTTATAATACAATATAAGAATTCCGAAAAACGTAAAAATTATAAGATATAGGCAAATGTAGAAAATATATATTTTCGAATACACCATCTTAAGCGACAAATAAATATTATTATCAGAACTTGGTAATTATTTCTTTGGAAACCTAGAATAAACTAAAATAAAGGAAGAATAAAAAATATCAAGTGACAAATAGAAAAATTCGTTGTTTCGATTTTATTTCTCGAAATGTGTATTTTTCCTCTCGAGCAAGTTTCACTTAATCAGGAAAACTCGAGATTACGGAGACCCTTCAAATTTTATTGTTTCTTAAAGAGCTCGAAATCTCTGGATTTAGTATCTCAATTCGCTGCTCGAGCTCATCCGCGAATCTCCGGGCGTAAGATAAATTTATCCACGGATGAACTTTCATGGACCATTTTCCGAGTAATATGAAAATGTAAATCCTACTTTCCAATCGTTCTATTTCATTTCTGAACCCAAGTATCTACAATTTCGAAAAATATGTCAATGTTCGGAATGCGGATCGATCGTTTACCGGATTTTAAAAAAACAATCAACTGATGTTTTCATATTGGACCAGTTGGCATATATTGCTTACATTATTACTATTAATTATTTTTATACAGAGATAAAAGCTGCTACCCCTTTAGGAGCTTTTGCAGATTTACTCGATAGATTCTAGTCATTGTTTACTTATTTACTCATTGATTCTTTTAAACATTTTCTATAAAATGTATTGAACATTTCTTGAAAGTTATTCCAAAATGTTTCATACATTTTTATACACCACCACTATACATTAGGGTAAATCTCTGTATTCAGACAGAGAAAAACAAAAAATAATATACGAAATTGTTAACATGGAATTTTTTACGAACAAAGTTGCATATAACGTGTATGAACCTTATACAAACAAATCGAAACTTGGATTATTCCAAAATATTATTTATATTATTGAGTTGCTTAATCTGTATCTCGTTTTATTTGCACCGATCGAATGGTGCATTGCTTCATTAATTTTACGCACTAAATTGTGTTTATATTGTGCGGTGTTAATTATTTACACTGATCAAACACAGCATATGAAACCACATATATAATAATTAATATTAACACGATGCCATTCTGCACCAAACGGTGCTGATGGGAACTATATGTAGACTAAGAATGGGGTCAAATTAACACCATTTTAACACAAGATTTTTGACAGTGTATATAGTGTATAATAGTATTTAAAAAATATGATGAAAATGAATGGTGTATGGATATAGAGCGGGTGCATGGCATGTCCGGCGGGTCCAAGGATGGCTGATGCGAAACGGAGGAGGGGGAATGGGATTTCGTCACGCAGCAACTTTGTAAAGTATTCATGAGAGGGCCGGCTGCATTCGACTGGCTCTCTTATCTTTCCTAAATACATAGAATATCTACGCCGGGGGGTTGAGTATAACCTCGTCCGTATAAATAAATAGTCAGGTCTAGTCCTCGCTTGTTGCGGAGTGTTAAATAACAGTCTCGCGCTCGTGGAAAAACGCGGGAGTCCCTCTCTTATTTCCTCAATCCCTTATTAAACAGTGACCAGTTGACCAACTCGCTCTCCCCCCGTATAAATTCTAAAGTAACGGACCGAGACAGCTAGCCCACAGCCTATGAATAATCACGGACCTCCCTCGTTCTTCCTCGCTTTCCACTGATTTCTCACCTCAATACTCCCCGACACTTGCCACTTACGCCACAATTCCTTTCTCAAATCCTCCTATATATGTACCTGCTTTTAAGCTCACACCTATATAAAAGTATAAATTATTTATTTCTTGAAAACTCTTACCGCCCCGAAACAAAAATGTTTTATTCAAGGCACGAAGGATTATTCGAGTCAAAGCGGAATATCGGTGAATAATTGTCATTAGATAAAAACCTATCATTCTATAATACGCTCTAGATTTCATCATTACTCAAACTTCATATAATGATAATAAATTATATATAAAATAAAATAGTATATTAAATAGTACGCTTATACACTGTATAAATGAAATATGAGAGCCCCGTGTCTGGTGAAAAAATAGTTACGTTTCAACAAAATATAATTCTACCAGTATAATTATAAGAAGATACGTATGTCCAAATAGTTATATCCGCATGAATATTCTGTGCTATCTTTATCTCAGAAGTAAAATATAGTTAATTGAAGGCATAAATAAGTGGAGTTTAAGATGTAATAAATAATACGTAAAAAGGGGGGTGTGAAGAAAAGAGATGTATAAAAAAAGAAGAAAAAAAATAGCCTCTCGGTCGTGATAGAGGGCAAAGAGACCGCCGTTTGCTTATCATATTCGATATTTAGTAGTTGAAGAAGGGTTTTCACTCGCGGTGATTTGGAGCCGTTAGAGGTACGGCATCGGCTTCTTCCCGATAACGAGAAATGTACGAGATCGAAGGCGACCGACCACTATTTCTCTCTCTCTCTCTCTCGGGCTCGTCGCGCGGTGGACCTTTTTCGTTTTTTTTTCCTGCTTCGCTTCTACCTCTCCTTTCTTCTTTTTTCTTCAACCTCAAAAGCCACCCTTCCTTCAACCATTTTCCGTATATTCCACAAAGGACGTGCCGCACCAAATATTTTCCCCTCTTATTTTTCCTCCCTATCTCAAATAAATAGTAAACTTTGCGTTATATAAACTCTAATTCTTCAGAACCACATAATTATACTGTTACTATATGTAAAAAAGACATGAAGCTCAATAAAGCTGATTTCATCAAGATAAAGGTAAAAAAACATCGCTATATAAAATATTCATGGGTCTACGAGATCCAGTGTGCTCAAAAAAAATTCGCAAAATAAAAAAAAATTTTTTTTTTCAATTTTAAGAGCTAATTCGATCGGAAATTTTTCTGATGGCTTGTCTTTTCATAAACTTTTCTTCTTTTTCTTTTTACCTGCAAAAAGAAAATAGCGAGATGTTATTTTTTTAAATTTTTAAATATTTTTGAGAATTCGGGTCTGAAAAGATTCCAATATACAAAACATATATTACACACATGCGCATTGAATCGTTTAGTGCGCCGGTCGGAGGGTTAACCCAGAGGCCTGAGATATATTTAGTTATAAAATAATTTATTTAGTTGTCACTTATTTGCAGTAAAATCTATTGCAACATTTCACATAGTACATATTATACAATAAATCATATATTTTCCGCTCCGACATTTCGTACTGCCACTCTTAGACACTCTTTACTCCTCTCAGCGCTCTACCTTTTATTTGAAACTAATTAACTTTTAAAGTAGTTAACGCTGATTGTATTGCATCTCTGCAACGTAACTTGCTTAAACACCTTTTCGAATACGACACTGATGAGTCGATTTAATTCTTAGCTAAATAAATTAGTGCAAGTGCGCATGTGTGCATCCTTTCATGACATACGCATATATACACATGATTTTTTAATTTAATTTAATTTAATTTAATTCGGCATGTTGTCACTCCATTGTTTTTATTATTTGTATATTGAATTTTTGTACTTACGTGCGACAACGCGACCGCTTTTTTTTATATGTTTGAATTGATATCTCGCTGTTTTTCTAGGCGCACTCTTCATATACGACTTCGTATAATGCGCTTTTTATTCTGATTAATTGATTAGAGGTTTCATCTCTTTTTTAATATAGGAATGCATCAGCACTGACATTATTTTAACAAATATTTTTAAACGATATTATAAATTAGAAACACTAAACTATTCACTTTTCGTACGATTGAAAACAACTGGAACTGACACTCAATTCAACGTGTCGAATTGCTATACGAATTGTTTTTCGGTAACGAACTACCTGGCGAGACCCGCGACACGTCTTATCCCGACACTTTATACCGGCCAACTGATTCGAAATTTCGTCATAAGCCTGAACAATTAAGACCTTAATCGGTTTTTCACTCGAGCTCGACCGATCACCATGGAAACCATTAATGACCGAGGAATTAACGAAAATTTGAAATTTTTTTTTCTCGTTACGCTCGACGAATTTTCTCCCTTTTTTTACGATCCCCAAACTATTCAGGAACATTTTATATAAACAATAGAAAATTGTGTTGCAAGTTTATGTCACATGAGCTGAGAACATTTAGCGTGCTCGAGGACCTCCAGCCTGATTTTTCGAGAATCGAAAATAGGAAAATCTCAAAATTTCAAGTGGCGATATCTTTTCGTGTCCTTATCGACTTCATAATAGGTAATTCTTGAAAACTTTTGCAAGACGAAATAAATTATTCAAACATCAAGTCATTATTTTCAAAGCAGCAGTTGAATTTTTTTAATGAGTTGAGATTAGCCAAAAGTTAATGCGCTCTACCCCGATGAATCGATTGGAGGCCTTATGTCTTTTTAAATGTAGGATATTGTCACGGACGCAAACATCTTCTGAGAATACCATAAAAAAGTGTTTTTTTTTCTCTTTTTTATTCGTCGAATGGTTTGTTCGTTTCACTTATGGGTTTGGGTTTAGGGATGAGATTGGTGAGAATAGGAAAGGTGCATGGCAAAGTTTCCGCGTCAGTCGACTCACATTCGCGGGTACACTTAATTTCGGAGGTGCACTCGTGCGACTCGCTCACTCCCGTGTGTGCCTGGCAGGGTTGATGCTCTCCGTTACACACCTTACGGGATGAGTTATATAAAGCCCTTCCTATATTTGCTTGTCCTCGCGAGAGCTCGACATTATTCGCGCGGTATAAGAAAGTGAGAAAGCCGCCCCGTCAGTGCGAGAAATAGAGACACACTCGAGGCGAAACGTGAGGCCTCATAGCCACGTTTTCGAATATTATGTATATCTTTGATACCACCCCCCCCCGTTCCACCGTAGTGAATATACGCGTACGATAAAGAGCGTGTGCTCACGTACCCAGACAATCGGATCCTTCTCCCCTCTTTCTCCTCCGACCGCCGTTTTTTTTTCCAATGAACACAAAATAAGAGAAAAGCAGAGTCACGGAATCCCGATACGAGATTTCGCCGACTCAGAACATCTCTAAATTCGTGACGAGCGGAAGAAGAAAAATGCGAGAACGAGGAGATAGGTGTCGGATATCTTACCCGAGAGCTAGACATTTTCGCTTCGATTTCGCGATACATATATCGATATTAGGCATCCATCACACCCGTATGCACTCTCTATGTCGAGCATTAATTTTATTTTTTATTTATAAAATTAAATTAATTTTATTTTTTATTTATAAAATTAAATTTATTTTATTTTTTATTTATAAAATTAAATTTATTTTATTTTTTATTTATAAAATTAAATTTATTTTATTTTTTATTTATAAAATTAAATTAATTTTATTTTTTATTTATAAAATTAAATTAATTTTGTTTTTCTTTCGTATATATTATAAAAAATCTAGCTAATTTTATAATTATTTTAAAAATCATATTCCGATTCACCCTCAACGCTCCACCGCCTGTGCGGATGCCTCGCTGTCGCAACGTCAAGTTCTTTTTTATTCACGAAAATAACTATTCTCGGAGATTATTTGTGGACTGGGTCACCTCGCGGCTGAGCGTTTCATTATTAATCGTAACCCATGATCCTCTGCGTCATCAATGAAAAAATGAGTTTAACGGCGGTATATGGGGGCAGAGGAGTGTTTGAGAAATGGTAAATACACTATATGTTTACGAGAAATTAGCATAAGCACGAATTTGGCGAGACAAAGAGTTATTGCCGGCATCGATGAAATCTCTCCAACTCACCGAGTCCATTGTGCACGGCTCGATAAAGATCTGAGTTATAATCTTGCATGAATCACTGCTGCGGTGCGCCCGGAGCAGAGGTGAGGGCATGAGGAAAAAAAAAAGCTGTTGGAAGAAAAATCACGCGCGGATGTGTGTATTTTTGCGACGGTGGTGCATGGAAATAAGTGCGACAGTGGAATAAGAGCGAGAACAAGGCGCAGAGAGGCTGAATATTGGGGAAGAGGTCGAGTGAAATGGCGATAAGCTAAAATGGTGTGTTGAAAGTATATACACGAGGAGCAGGAAGGAAGGAAGGAAGGGAGGGAGGGAAGAACGGAAGGGAGCGTCGCATGACGTGTCGTAGATTCGTAGGACATGCGGAGAAACTCGAGGAAGGCAGGAGACGATGGGCGATGCCATGAGAACTTGGGGATATAACTTGTCACTCGGTGCCAAGTTGGAAACGCACCGAGGATTTGTGTCCGTCAGAGCTATTCCCATCTCGTCGCATGCATATTCAGGAGAACGAAATGGTCTGGCTTGTACGAGCGCGTTAATGATTCCACTGTTGCTCCCTTATACACACACACATGCAGTCAAACACACACACGCGTATATGATGTATGATATCCTTAACTTTCTCTTCTTTTCCTACTTTTCGACTTATTTCCATATATAATTTTTTATTACCACAATTTTTGTCAATCTTCTGTGTTCTCGCGGCTTTATTATTCCCTGGTTTAAATAAACGTGTGTGTGAGAGACAGCTCGTCATCATCATGACACATGCACACCGCGACATTCCTCCCTCTTTGATACGAGAGTTCGTACACATATTGTTCGCTTGCCTGATGATGCCATATCTCATTTTTTAAATCGAGCGTGACGCAAAAAGGCTCTCTATAAAAATCGCTCTCATCGAAATAATCTATACTCTCTTTCCTATACCTGGTTTACGTCCTTTTGATTCAACGATATAAGTAGCGAGAAGAACACGGCGTGTGTTTCGCACTGCCGAGTCAAAGAGGATCCGTCCCGCGAACTATTGGAGAACGTGATGCGAGCTTCGAATTCGATTTTCTTCTTGTCTCTCTCTTTCTCCCTCACTTTATTTCCCCTCGCTCACGATCGAGTAATCCATGAGAACATTATTCGGGAAACATACGAGTTTTAAGGGATGAATAGCGTCCCTTTGCCGCGCACGTCCACTCTTTCCAATTCCCCCCCCCCCTCTCTCTCTCTCTCTCTCTCTCATTCTTTCTCGTTTTTTGTTCTCACTTCTCGCCTTTTTCCTGTCTCAGCATTGTCACTGCGAAACGAAAAGTCGAGAACCCGTCGACGTGCGGATCAACGATAATTTGACGAAGAGCATCAAAGGACGCGGCCAAATTCAAAAAAGAAGAAAAAATTCAATCCGCCTCGTCCTCATTGTTGTATCGACTTTTCTTTCCGCATCCGCTGTCTCTTCGCCGAGGACATTTTCGACGATCCTCGCAAGCTTCCTGTTCCCTCGAGATTACATAGAAAAGCCTTATCCGCACTGCTTTCGTCAGACGCTGCATAAACCACTGGAATATCTTATACCTCTTATTTTCGAGCCGCGAGCAACACGTACCTCGGTGTTTGTCTACTCTCTCGCCAACAATATTTCACATCTTTCAAATATAATTATATACATTCCATGAAGAAATTCGAGACGTTTTTTCTGACAAAAATACTCTATTTTTCATTATATTATTCGCGGTGATATTAAACTTTGTTTTTTTTTGTCATAAACTTATCAATTTTAATATATTAAGTTTTTCTTAACTTCACTTTTGTAACTCTTAAAAATGCACTTGTCTAAAGATTTTAACGTTACCTATGCATTTTGGATGACTTTGATAATAGCTTTATGCGGTTGCGATAGCGAAAAAAAACAAATGACTGGAAAAATATTCAACCAAATCGAAATTTCAGTACCTGGATTGTACTACTGAAGTATAAATAGAACGTACTAGACTTGATTTTATTGTCAATTAAGAGAAATAATTAAAAAATTGTGGCTTTACAGAGAACTACGGATACTCTAGAGTAAATTTAATATTAATTGCATTAAAAATTTGGGAAGTAGACGAAACTCTTTATACTTTTACAATAATATTGAGTTACGACTGCTTTCAGTTGTATAAATATATTATATGTACTTGCCTGGAGACACTGCCGTGAATTTGGATATGTATGACTGTTACCGGGTCGACCGAATATAGATTGACAAATGAAATATACAAGTTCATCTCAGAGTTTGACGCTACAGTTTTACCAAGCAAAATACAATGAAACGTATATGAATTCCTAAATTCTACACTTTTTCTGAGCTTATCGAATTTTCTTGTTGCTACTTCTAAATATATAATTCCTTTTATTTCGAGTTGCGTCGAATCATTTATCGACATACGGAGTATAGAAATTTATCTCAGTTTAAGAATAATTAATTAACCACGTTTCAAACTATTGGAAGCTTGCATGTTGCTGAATAAAATACAGTACGAACTCTCAATAAGAACGGCAAAGCCCCCAAGCGGAAGATTTTTGTCTATATATATGGTACCCCCACTAAGCGGACGCTCCGCGCTCTCGACTCGCTCTGTTTTTTGCCTCTCTCCTTTTCATAAAAGTACC
>JAPYYW010003115.1:0-16512 GCA_030522545.1 Cremastinae sp. A BG-2022a
GATATTGTATAAAAATGTGTGCAAAATTTTAGAAAGCTTCACCACGTAGAAGTTGAGATATTTATTGTTGAAGATCGCAATATTTAACACGCGTTCTTATGGAAGGATGCAAAAAAATGTCATTTTTACCAATAAATATCTCGACTTCCGCATGGTGAAACCTTCTGAAAATTGACATATATGTACATATGACGGTAAAGAAAGTTTATGAAAAATTTTAACAAAGTATGTAAAAAATGATACCATGACCATATCACCTTAAGAGAATTCTAACACAGAGTTTTGATTTTTCCGACTATTAAAAATTATCCAGGTCATCAATATCTTATATTTATTAATGTTAAAAATTAATGTTTCAAGTGTCACTTATATACAAAACATTTCCTTTTGAAAATAAAGGCACGGATTCATACTCTTCTATGAAGACAGTGTTAAAAATCATATTTTCAATCGTTGACACATTCATTAAAAAGACGACTAAAACGTGTTTTTTAGTGCGAATTTTATAACTACGAACTTTCGGAATCATTTGATCACAGAAAAGTACTTTTTTAACTGAAATTTATGACACACCCTTAAAACGCAATCTATTACACTTGTAAAAAGATCGTTTAAAAATAATAAACATATAAAATAAAGTAATTTTTAGGAATAGTTATTAGTGATATAATAGTTAAATGACCAAAATATATAATTTCTGATTCAATAAGAAGTACCAATTAACAAAGAATATTAAATAAAAGTTTAACTGAGAAGTGGTATGTTAAGAAAGTAGTGGAGAAATAAAGAAGTTGAGGAAAGTGCAGAAAACCTAAAAGAAAGTATGCAAGGTAAGGTGATTAAAAAGAGGAGTAAAAGATGGCAAAAAAGTATCACTTTCGAACGGACAATATCAATTTGAGCACTTTATAAGTGCTTACACTCACCTGATTGCTCGTTATGAGTAATTGTTGCGTTAACATGACTAATTGAAAGCTGTAGGCGGCTTTCTGGGCTGGTAACGCGTGCAATAGATGTCCCTGGAAACGTTCCCAGACGCAGAGCCTCTCGTCGGTGCCAATGCTTATGATGTACGATGCCGAACACGTGATCGCAGATACAGAACCGTCGTGCGCTTGGATGCTGTACATGCACATTCCTGAAAAAAAAGAAAAATTAATTGAATAGTGACTTTTTACATAAGAAATACAATAAAACAGATCACTATGAAACAATAACGTAACAAAATGTAATAAAATAAACAATATTAACCTGTCGAGAGATCCCACACACACAGCAGTCCGTCGCGAGACCCACTTCCGGAAGTCATTGGACTGACCCTATCGATGAATAGACACGATATTGGGCCGCAATGGCCGTGCAATGTATACAACGGAAGTTGATCCTCTAACCTGGAAGTATATAAAAAAATTATATGGAATCGTTTTTTCGCTGATAATCTTATTTAATTCAAGGTTATGTGAAATACTCCATTTTTAGTGAATTTTAGGACAAATCCCACGCTCATATTTTTCAAGCAAATGAATTGAAATTTAAATATGTTATGCAGTTTACGCTTTTGGACGTTTTTGGGTGTTTCGCATCACCTTGAGTCAAATTTTTTCAATAAGATGAAGCTCTCTAATTAAATTACTGAAATTAAAATAAAATTACTAGAATAAAAATCATGAAGATATTTATAAATTATAATGATATCTTGCAAATTTTACCTAAAAACTTTGAGAGTGTGATCTTGACTTCCCGTGAGGACGCGACCTCCCTCGCTGTCCAGTACTGTTATGGCTTGCTGATGAGCTCTGTGAGAGCCTTTTTTCAAACATCTCAGATCCTCTTCGGGCTGAGACGAATTATTTATGTCCATTGGCGAGCCAGCACTTCCGGTTCGAACATGAGCTAAAACGACAAAAATTTTTTTTTATGAATATTCTAAATATGTCGCTGAGGAAATTTTTTTTATGAATATTCTGAATATTGAATGAACGCTCTTATGAATATACTATTTTAATCGATATAACTATCTTTGAGCACGTATCACCGACATGATAAAATAACGAAATATTTTCTTACTTCTTCTACCGGAACTGAATCCCCATCGGACTTGATGGCCCTCGCTGTACCTTTCAAGTTCCAAAAAGTCCACGGAACCATTCAGCTTAGCCGCGATCACTCGATTGCCAACGAACTTTACAGCTGTGGTGCCAAGGCCCGATCCGTCATCGAAAAAACACTGAAACAAAAGACAAAATCGATCATGTATAATGTTTTTGATAATGTTCAAGATAATGTTGTTTGTCAAACTAACTTTAAATTGACCAGTCGTGCCTTCCCAGAACTCGAGAGATCCGTTGGCGCAGCCAACAACGATTAGATTGTCCTGATAGTCGATGCACCATATGGATGACGTGCTCGGATTACTTTGAGATGTCTTGTAAGTATTGAGCGACATGGCACTGTCGGTGAGGTCATTACCTCGAAACCTACCGGAATCTAAGCTCAATCCCTCGATGCTCTCTTCTTTCTGGACATCCTCGATAGATCTCCGATGCACCTCGAAGAGCTGTCTATAATGTTCGCCATAGTCGAAGCCTTGCTCGTAGCTCAATTTTCCAGGCGAAAATTTCATAGAGGAGAATTTCGTGTTTATGGAGGAGCGGAGATCCGGCAGGTCGAACGTTTGATCGAGACTGTGTCGTAAGATGGGCCGTTTTTTAGGAGAGGACTCTGCTACCTGATACTCATTGTACAGGCAATTCATCGAGTGTCTTTTGCTCTGGCTCGTCCGATAAGCATCCGAAATTGGTAAGGATTTTTGTCGGTTCGAAGCACTGGATAAACCGTAGGAATTCGAACTCTCCAGCTCGCCTCGTGACGGCGGCGAACCACTCTCGTAATCGGACATCAATTCATCCGGATCGGGTGTACCGTTCGTCAAATCCCTCGTCACCCTGGTAAAGAATTTTTTCCTGTCGATGTGAGCAACCATTTCGCCGGTTATCGAATCCCAAATTCTGACATGACCGGCCAGGCACGTGCTCGCAATCGTGTTTCCATCGGTCGCTATGCACTCGACCTCCTGCGTATGACCCTCGAGTACGAGCGGCAACGTTTCCAACACCAACTGCGTCGAGGAATCCTGCGTTTTCTCCTGCTGGTGCCAGCTAGCTCGCCATTCCGCGTAATTTCTCGTGCACACGCAACGATACAGCACAACCATCGTGTACGCGACGACTATCACGCTTATGAGACACAAAACCGCCGCTAGAAATATTTCCATCGGGCTGGATGGTACAAAAGGAGCGTTTGTGTTGAAACCTCTAGCCTCTGATCTCGTCGGAACTTCCATATCTGCCAAACAAACAAAATATCACTCAAATTAGTATTAAATTTGAGCCTGCAAGTTTTTTTCGTGAAAAACGATGAAAAATGATAGCATTAAGAATAATTTTATTATATTTTAATTTCACAGATATTTATAATGATTTCTATTAATAATTTCTACAGACAGTTCGTCTGTAGATTGATGCAAAATTTTTTAAGATAAACGTGAAAAAATGGTAAAATCAGCATTGATAAAAGTCAGAGACAATGAAAATACGCTCAATACGATACCATTGGCCAATCTCATTATTGTAAAACGATACTCGAGAACGTCATAGACAGCAAACTGGTTGCACAATCAGGTTGAACAAACCTGAAAAGTCCAACGGGTCAAGAGCAGCGTTCGCGAAGCTCTGCCATTGGAATAACTGCACGTCATTTGGATTGCTGATTTGTCTGACCAACTGCGGATTTACAGCGTGCGATACCTTAATTGTGGGCAATATCGTAATGTGTTCGCCCGCGAGTGAAATGTTGTACATCGTCAGAATGGACGACCAGTGATACAGAGACAAGCGGTTCCACGGTGGAAAATCCAGGGGTCGCAATTTGTTGAGCTCTTCCGTAACATTGTTCGTTACTGTAGGCTGAGAATAATATGCAATAAAAATAGAGAGAGAGAGATTAAAAATGGAACTGTTGGAACGTTTTTTTTTCTTCAAATTCTACAGAATATATTTTTACCTGATCATTGGAAATATTAGGTAGACCTGTCGACGTCTGAATAGTGACTGGTTTAAGAGTGCTTATTCCGACGTAAGACTTGATAGTTTGGGGTCTTTCGATCGTATATCCGTCAATTTCGGTGTCTGGCTTGAGAGTATCGCTCAGGTGTATAAAATGTTCGATAACTCCAGAATTGTATATAATCATGCTAATCCAAACGACCATCCATACCATAAAAGCACGCTGGAATATTCTCGTTCTCGCCCAAAAGTGTACGAGTCTGAGGCGCTTTGGGGTTTTAACGAGATTCTGGGCGTTCTGAGTGTTCGGAGCAATCACATTGGTCGGCCCGGTCGTCAGACCGTTCAATCTCGGATGTGATTTTGAGCGAAATATATTGGGCTTCTTGTTGCTGACGATCGTCGTCGTGAATTGTTTCCGCGTGGATGGAAAGCTCGTCAAGTGAAATTTGGAGCTATCGCTTGAGAGTTCCATTCTCCGAATATCGACACCGAGTATCGTCGAGAAGAAGACCATTTGGAGGAAGAAATCGTTGAGTAGGCCAACGATCGCAAATATGCAAAATTCCTGAATCGCTGGGACGAAGGTAAAGAGTCCGATCGTGAGGATCGTCACTTCGGTAAGTAAATTTTTAGTTATGGACCAGCCTTCCTTCGACATTCCCTGGGCGACCCTTATCTTGACGTCCAAGTGGGAGGGAGTGCTGACTACGCTCTTGGTCAGAACGAGAACGTTTTCCAGTCCTACAATGACGACAAGGTACGGAAATATTTCTTTGCTGCTCAGACTCAGGGTCAGGCCGAAAAAGAAGCAAATGCCCACGGTCATTGCCAATGACGAGATAACGGTGAAGCTCGCGCTAAACGCCATGCCGACTTTTGATTTGATCAGCTCTATTTTCCGTACGGAAAAATATATGTAGAAGAAGAGCGCGACGAACGTCATCATTAGTGGAAAAAAATCGCTGTAATTAAATTCACCAGGATAAAAAATGTGCAGCGTGTCGTCGTCCCCCGTCACCGATTGTTGTTGATTCTTTTCTTGCGACTGGTGTAAGGAGTAATAGGTCGTCAAACGATGCTTCAATCCACTTACGAATCTACGACATACATTAAACATTTTTTATTGTTCCGTCTATCGGGTTTATGGCATACGTTGACTCGATTTGGGTATGAAATGTTTTTCTACTTGTACTTCTCTTGTACCTTATTTTTCCTTATTTTTTTTTACGTTCTTCAGTTTCTATACGTGTATTATTATATCTTCTCGAAATTTGCAAGACTCTCGAATCTTTTTGTGTGTTTTAAAAGTGGTACGTGCCAATCCGACTCTTTCATTATTTTAGTCACTTTACAATGTTTACAGATGTAATCCGAAAAACACAGTCATATGTTAATAGCCAGCATTTCTTCGATTTTGTATAGTCAATGGGAATTGACTTTTTTCATAATTTTGTGAAATAGTTTTATTTTTTTTTGAAAAACGTGTTTTTACCTTGGGTCATATTCCTTCAGGAAAATGGTTACTGCATATTGTAAAACTCTTTGTCGAACACGAATGGGATACCTCTTGACACCTGTCTCCTTCAAATTCATTCCAAATAGCATTTCCGCCAGGCTTATTTTACCTTTTTGAAGACTCTGTCAGAAAAACATGAAGAGATCAACAATGAGATTGCAGACTGAGAAAAAAATTTGTGACGCAAATTTTTTTGCTGCTGGTCAAACAAAGTCGGTGAGAACAAATTTGTTTCTAAAGATCGGAACAAACATATTTTCCGGATGGTCAACGTTCGAACTCGCTTGAATAATTGATAGTCAATAGAATAATGAATCAATATGGAAAAAAAATCTGAAATTCACGTAAGAGCGAAAGAGAAAAAAAAACACTTTCATAATTATTTCCATGAATTTGGTTTACCTGATAAGAAAAAATAGTTCCCAAAATATCTGTATCCTGATTGAACGTTTCGATACTTTGCTGCCATAAATTCGCCGGTGACAGCACCAGGCAATTGTATTCAGGCAGAATTCCTGGTTTCTTGACATTTCGCTTTTTCACCGCCTCGACGTGCAGACACACTTGACCAAGTGTTTTTAGTCTGCAAACGAGATAACGTTTTTTTTTTAATTCCCAAATTTCAGTTTAAATTATTGAGTGATAATAATTCGTGAGACAGAGAGTTTTTTTACGTTTCGGAATCCTGATAATTCTGTATGATTTCCAGAAGGTTGAAAACTTCGTAGAGTGGGCCTCGAAAGGCATCCGAAAGAGCAAGGTCTTCGGCCCATGGCACTACACCAACCCTCAGGACAACTTGCTGAACATACAAAGCTGGTGTTTCGGATCCATTGATGGGTGAGATTGTATGATTTATTACAGTGCGTGGAGCATTGCCTGGCATTGGCAAGTTAACCAGCGGATAGCTGAAGTAAAATAAATTCATTAAAATAAATCCATTACACTTTTCATTCGTCTATCATGTCTATTGGTGTACACTGTACATATTTGTTTAATTTTACATTCTTTTTTCAAGAAATGAAAAACAATTTTAAGGAATACAACATTAAAAACTTTTGTTTAAAGCTTAATTTTTTGAAAATGCATTTCAATGAATTTTTTTTTCAATCGACTGTAATTATTTTATTTATGAATTTT
The DNA here is from genome assembly GCA_030522545.1 of Cremastinae sp. A BG-2022a. Lineage (NCBI taxonomy): Eukaryota > Metazoa > Arthropoda > Insecta > Hymenoptera > Ichneumonidae > Cremastinae sp. A BG-2022a. Next base: position 6,724 of record JAPYYW010003115.1, read on the forward strand.
AATTTTTAATTGTGCCATTTAGAAAATATTTACCAACAAAGCAAGACAACCGAAATTGCCAGAGATAGAACAGCTACCGGATGAGATGAACAAAATAGGCCATGGGCATAATAGAGCCCTGCCACTCTATCCGGTAGGCTTCGGGACATTTCACCTTAAGGCCACTTCACCAACATTGCTTGTTTTTCGTATGACCTAAAATTATTTAAAAAACAACTCAACATTATACTAAAATATATAAATAAATACGAAAGTCTATAGTAAAAATAAAATGAAAGTACGATATTGAAAATATAATTTAAAAAGTGTGAATACTTGATATTATTTTCAACAGTAAAATCTTTGCCAAATTTACTTTTATTCAAATAAAATAATATAAAGGAAAAATGTACACATATCATCAAAAATTTACTGCATTTTTTAAAATTCAATTTTACTGTTTATAGAACAGGTACAAATATAGAACAATATTTTTTACAAGAAAGAACATAATTACATACAAGTATAATTTAACACAAAGTATTATGTTGATACTGGGGAAAAAATGAATCATATATCAATTTCTCAGACTCCAGGCATTACGCAAACCGAGATATAATAATTCTTATTGAGCATTATTCATACATATGCAAATGTTATAAAAAGAATGTGGTACAGATTAATGCCAACTGGAACTATTATTATACTACTGCAGAATTTTAAAAAAATTGTACAATCTGTTGTCACAAGTTATGACGCGCATTCAGCAAAAAAGTACAGAAAACAGAAAACTGTTGTTAAATAATTTAAATTTAAAAACAAAGTTGGGAGATTTATTCGGACAAAGATAATAAAAGTAAAAAACTTTTTATATCATGGTAGATGTGAGTTTTAGACTCGGCTTGTTCTTTCGACAATTTCATTTTTGCAGGAAAAATAAAATTGTGTGCCAACATAAAATATATTTTCGCAGAAATCATTTATTTTTCATAAACAACAAAAATTATCATTGTTTACGAGCAAATTATGTCTTGTCCAGTTAAATTGTTTTTGAAAGGAATTATAGAAAAAAAAGTATTTTCTTTGAGATCCATGCAGTCTTTGAACATTGAAAACTTGAAAGCCTTGTCTATTATGCAATATGTATAATAATTTATTCCAAAAATTATGTCCAAAAATTAACATGGCAGGCTAAAAGGACATTTACAATTTTTATCGTTTTTAAGAAACATGATCATAAAGACGAAGCTGAGAAAATTAATGAAACAAGTCAAGTGTACCTCGTGAGCAAGAGCAGCTGCTGAGACATAAATTAAGAGACCACAAGCGCAGATTCAATTCCAATTGGAGGCAATAGATGCACCAAAAGAGAAAAAATAAGACAATCTTGTCACTCCGTATTAAAAAAATACATTATCATTTGTAACATCCAATCTTTTCCAATAGTCGCATACAATAAAAATATTTGTAACCTGTCAATAAATAAACAATAATTTTTAAAATTTTGTCAGGTATTGATTGTTAAAAAAAAAAAATTGACACGAATACTCTAGTGACAGAAAAATGAATTGAAAATACTTTCTTCGACATGAGAGGTCCATCTCCGCGGATAAAATTGACAAAAGTCAGGGGGCAATTGAATATAAAGAGGCTCGCTGAAAAAAAAAAGAGAGAGAGAGAGAGAGAGAAGAAAAGAATATCTGACATACCTGATTAGCGAGGGAGCACAGATTCTTCGGTTCTCGTTCGCGAAAAACAACGCTATTTACTCGAGTCTCTGGGAGTCACGTTATTTCGATCAATTTTATTTTTCGAGCCACACACGATAAGAAAACGTATGCTCAGTGAAACGTAAGGCAAAAATAACCTCTCGGTCACGGTACGTAGTTGCACTCGGGAGCAAGAAGAAAAAAAAAAAAAAAACAAAGTCACGTCGAACGACGATGAATCGATGAACGAAAAAGAAGCTGAGATAAAATAAATGTATTTCGAGGTTATGCACCGTGAGAACACGGAGCCGATGTCGTTCGGTCGAAGGGCGGCTCGACCAAATTCCCCCAAGTTTCCCTCAACTTCTACCCTCAAATTCTTCAATCACTGAACGATCTCGTCAAACGCGTATTACGAACGTTCCCACACACGTGCTTCGATCGACGACGACACACAAGCACCGAGTGATAAGAACCGAGCCGATTTTTGGCGTTTTTTCCTCTCACCGCCTCTCAGCTATACCAAAAAGTACGAAAACGCAAAAGAAAAAAAAAAAAAACTTGTTTCATCCGTAGTACTGTTATCTCAAAAAGTTTCGGTGCAGTAAACTTTTGCAACTAAAATACGCACGTCCAAATCGAGAGTGCACTGTCCGGTTCAATTAAACTAATCTCCCTAAAGCCTCGAGAGCGATGCATATATGAGAAAAAGAGCGAGAGAGAATATTGTTAGAGGGGGGGAGGGGAGGGGAGGGGAGAGGAGAGTAGGAGAGGGAAAGAGGACAAGAGCATGAGATATTACGGAACGCCGACGAAGACCGATTTTATTTTTAAGCGCTCCGGTCGAGCCTCCGCGAGACGACCAATCGCAGGTGTGCACAATTGCTCGACGACGAGGTCTTACATGCACTCGGGCGATACAACGACATCGCAAAAAGCTACGACGACGGATCGGGCTCGCGGCGTTTTTTTCGGGCGCGAAATTTTTATTGCGCCGATCGCGATGCTCCGATCAATGGCTCTGCGTAGTAATCGACTCGCCGATGATAACACAATACGTCATATTGTACGTACGAAAAAGAGGCAACTATTTACGAGCGACCAACGAAGCGCGCACCGCGTGTCACACACTGGACGTTATAAACGTGCCGCGCTTCGCTCTTCGTTCCTCTTCCTGCGTGCGTGCGTGTACCTGCGAGAACAGTGGGGTGAATAACGCGCGCTGTCTCTCTCTCTCTCTCTTTAGCCCCGTCATCGTCTGCGTCTTTAAATATTCAAAGATCGCTTTTTTCCTTCCCGCGATGAATAAGAATTTATTGGATAAATTATGTAGAAACATTCAGTCTATTGCGTTCTTCGAATTTATTACGTGTGGTTACGTGTGGTAATAACTGTACAATGCCTGCGTAATATTTTACTTCAAATTACAAGAACTCTACTTTTAACCCGTTCTGGATATGTGATTTGTACAAAGTTGTCCGAAATATAAATATACATTTATAAATTAATTTTCATTATGAATTGAGATTGATTTTTTTTATTTCCCCGATTCATATGGTTATTCTTCGAGAGAAACAAATCAAAATGTATCAACGAAATTATGGATTATATATTGCATTATTTACAAGAGCATATAGCAATACTGATGCGTGAGAAAAGATAAACATCGGAAAATGTCAAAAATGTCAAACGTCAAAAATAAAAATATAACAAGTATACTCGCTCTGCTGGTAAAATCGGGTCGCTTGCTTACAGTTGAAACGTTAACCGAAACGTGGCGCCACAGTACGGTTGAAAAAGAGTCCGCCGATCTTTTCGCAGTTCCACAACTATTGATATGAAATGATCTTGGGTAGTTGTGAGTTGTCACTCCGATAGTGAGCTTGGAGAGTTCGTGACGAAATCCCAGATGCGGGATCCCGTTCGCTCCGAACGGATGTATTGTTGCGGGGAAGGTTTATTTTTGGCGTTTACAACGCGCACAACATCGCGGAGACACTGGGCCGATAAGATAAAAACAAATAAATAAATAAAAAATAAAAGAGAAAAATAATCATGGTCGACAAGCGCGAGGGTCGAGAAGTCGTTACAATATTATTTCTATGTTTACTGTGGTATATCGTGTCGAGCAGCAGTAATGTCGTTGGAAAACTTTTACTCTCGGATTTTCCGTACCCGATGACAGTCACAATGGTGCAGCTAACCTCGATAACAGTGTACTCCGGGCCCTTGTTTAATCTCTGGGGCGTGAGGAAACAAACTGCCGACATATCCTGGGGCTACTACTTTCGGCTTATCGTTCCTCTCGCCCTTGGAAAATTCGTTGGCAACGTATTTAGCCACGTCAGCATTTGGAAAGTCCCCGTATCGTATGCTCACACTGGTATGAATTTTTTGTCAAATTTATTACAAACCAATGCACTCTTCCATACGCACGCTCTCCTGTCTCACTTATTTTTACTCCACGTGGTTATGACATATGGAATCTCGAGCTTCAACGAAGCTCGCACTAAATTTCGTGACACGTACTGAAAATCGTAAATTTCAAATTATCAGTTGCTATAAAGCAAGAATTTCATATTTTAACCCAAATATCAACAGTTTTCTATAGAGATTAATAAATTAATAAATTCCAGATACGTGTAGTTTCACGTTTGAAACTTATTAAAAATAACAAATAGATCTTTTTCTTACTCATGCAATTTACAAAAATCTGCCAAGTCTTTTCAGGTGATAGTACAAATGAGATATTACTTTTAAACACTAGGAATTGTTCGGTGGAAAATTAGTTAATTGTTATCTAGCATTTTTAATTAATAGGTTAAAAAAACAATTCGAAGAACAAGTATTTCAAATAAAAATAGGCTGAGAATTTTGCACGAAAGAAAAGGTATGTTAGAAAAGATAGTGCACAATAATTTTGTCAATAGTAAATTGAGAAATGTTTTACAAAGTACCTTTCTTCAGTTCTTAAACGCCGAGTTGCGCAATAGCTTGTTTTGAGATAACACGAGCAAACGTTTCAAAGCTCAAAAACCAAATTCATCCTGTGGTTATTTTTGTTTCTATATCCATTGGTATATTTTTGTCTTGTATTATCATTATAAGTTTGTTATATTAACTTATATTTTGGCTCTGTACCAGTGAAGGCTACAATGCCGCTGTTCACGGTTATTCTATCAAGACTAATACTGCGTGAGAAACAAACCTGCAAGGTTTACACGAGTTTGGTGCCTATTGTTGTCGGCGTTGCCATAGCCTCTCTCACAGAGTTAAGCTTCAACATGCTGGGGCTGTGCAGTGCGCTTGCATCGACAATGGCATTTTCTCTTCAGAACATTTACTCAAAGAAGGTAAATATTGACGTTTGCATTGATAGATATAATGTTTAGTATAAATTATTGCATAATACAGTACGTATTTCTTGAAAGATCAAATATATAGAAAATATTTCAAGAATATGATAAAAATTTTGCAAAAATTACTCATTACGATACGACAGAAAACCTGAAATAATGAATTTTGTATAAAGTTGGTAACAATTCGTATTATTAAAATGATGAACTTTTTTAGGTACTTCATGATACGGGTATTCATCATCTGAGGTTACTTCTGCTTTTGGGACGACTAGCATTATTCATGTTCCTACCGATCTGGCTGATGCACGATTTAAAAAGTTTGGTACACGAGACGACGTACGGAAGCGACAATTTAATGTCATCCAGAGTAATTGGACTGCTGTTTCTTGATGGGGTGCTTAGCTGGTTACAAAACATTGTCGCATTCTCGGTAATGTCGATCGTGACACCGTTGACCTATGCCGTGGCTAGTGCCAGTAAACGAATTTTTGTGATCGCGGTAACTCTCTTCATCCTTGGAAATCCTGTAACTGGACTCAACATATTCGGGATGACCCTCGCAATATGCGGCGTTTTGTTCTACAACAAGGCCAAGTACGACCAGAAAATGTCAATGACGAAAGAAACGCTCTTGCCCCGTTACACGGAAATTGGCAAAAGTCTTAATGGCCATCACATGAACGGCTGGACAAGCGGGTCCAATCGACTTTATGCAATTTAGTCATCAATGTTTTTACAATCTTCCTACTTCCTTAGTTTCTTTGTTTCGTTCTTTATGTTTAGTACGGACAAGACTCTGACGAGTCGCTTGCATTCGCGCTTCGTTGAATTTTCCAGCAATTCGTTCACGAGAATTCATTATTGTTTTTCTTTTTTCAGCAATCACTGGACATTTAAACTGTTACCAGTGATCTTGAAAAAACTCTATTACGAAAACTGCTCTTGCCTAAAAAGTTTTTATTTTTCATTCATTGCTAAAAAAAATAGAGCTCAATACTTTTTTTCATACGTTGTCAGACGAAATTGCGGTAGAAACCAAAAATTGTCCATCTTCGAAAAGAAATATTTCATAAAGTTTTTGTAAGAAAGAATGAAGAACAAAAACTTTTTTTGGTGGCAAATATTCCGACTACTATGCTAATGATTTAAAAAGTGCTTCTACCCCTCGAGTCTACGATTCGATCTTTGAATTCAAAGTTCGGTTGCAGTTTGAAACTAGAAGAAATTTTTGAGAGATTAAATAGAAAATTCTCCCTTTGCCTGTTCATGCCGTTCTTATTGGAGAACATCGAGGCTTTCTGGTAAAGTATTTAATCGATGTTGATTCAATTACGGAATCTTAACAGCGTGCCGATTGCTGGTACAATCGGTTCCAATGAATTATCGTTAAGTAGCGTAAACGCAAGACCGCAAGATTACAAATTTAAGTCGAAACTGTTGAATTTTTAACCACGCTTGGAAATCATGAATTTACCGAGCGTCTTATCAGCACATGCGTTACTCATTGACGAAAATCACTTCTCACTGGGCATTCATTTTTTTTTTGTTACTGTTGGCAAAATTGTATTCTTTTCTCATCAAAGTGAAACGAGGCATACCAAGGCGCCAAAGTATTATTTTACTCTGACGACAACGACACTAATTGTTATGAACAAAATTATATTTTTTAATTTATAATTTGATAAAAAAGAGTATCGAGTACGTTAAAAATTTCTCATTTTTTAAATTTCTTCAGAACCTTAAAATCATAAATACACGAAGAGAATTTTATCCAAAAAATTACCATTTTTTTTCGTATTTTGATTCTAATTTGGAAATTATGAGGATTTTTCAATTAAAATATAGTTTTTCTCATTATAAAAATTATCAATTCAATCATAAAAATCATCAGAATTACTATGTTTTGTAAGAAAATTCCTCCGAATTTGTGAATTATTACCACAGTACAAGAAGACATGGATTTTTAGATAAAAAATTTTCTCTGTGTACGAGTCCAAGTATTTCTGTCTGGCCAATGGAATGAAGTTTTGTAATCTGCTAACTTTGCGTACTTATTTTTGAGATTCTTAAAAAATACGATTTTTGCTCATAAATAATCGCCGTGTCGTTTATAAAGGGAAAGAAAACTATCATTTTGATGGTTTTCATGCTCGTAAAGTTTAGATACGTATGCATGTACTGGTGAAAGGAAAATTATAGAGGAACGAGAGAAAGAGTGAAAACGTTTCAGCGTGAAATCGTTTCGTTGTCGAAATTACAATTTTTTTTTTCTTAGTTACGATAATAGACGCACTTTTTTGTGCGAATGAGATTGTAATTATGTGTAAATACTTGTGAAAACTAGTTAATGCGCAAAAAAGAAAAAAATGGGGAGAAACATTCTACTATAGAAAATTTATTTTTATAAAATGAATAAACGCGTGTATAAAAGAAAAAGATAGAAAAGATGGAGGGGGAAGAAAGAAAAATTGTGGAAACTATATGTCATCGAGTCTTATATATAGTATTCTATATCCAGACCGAATAAAGTATTACGTGGTTCTACATTTTCTTCCTCTAGTTAGAACTTTTGAATTGTAAATATAAGCCTAGACAAATTAAAATTCATTATTAGATGTATCTTTCCTTATTTTTCTGTTTTTTTTCTCTTTATCTCACAAAGAAACCAAAATGTATTTCATAAAGGAAAATCACTCGTCACATCTACTATGTAAGGATTCATTTTTTTTTTTTCAAAAAACAACTTACACTCTCCATCATTAGTAATTATATTTTTATTTTTCGACGCTCTACTCCATCCATTCATTCCATTTTTATTAAACTCTCGTAAGAACATTCGCTCTTGCATAAACTTTTAAAAACTTGTTTAACGTATTGATCAATAATCACGACCATTTAAGGCTATACATATCCTAAAACTGCCATTGTTAATTTGCAAAAAATTTGAGTTTAAAAAGAATCCAACCAACATCGTTTAACAAAAAGTAAAATGAAACAACCGAGTCTTCGACTTAATTGAAGAAAGATAATTTTTCACGTTGTTTATTTTCTACAAAAGAGAAGAAATAAAGTGGCCAAGTTTTTGGCTCAACGAATAATCAACTCGGATCAACATTAAACTCGATATCCGCATCGATAAAGATTTATACGTAAAATTTATTGAAGGTGTAAAAATAACAATAATCAGCACGAGAAGAAAAATCTCGTGGTAATTTTTCTAGACGATTCGTAACTGGAGATAATAACGAAAGCGAGAAAAAAAAATCATTTCAAAGAGTTTTCGTGAGGTTTTGGGAAGAAACGGGTCTCGCAATCGTGAGATCTAATCGTGCTCCAGCAGCTGCGATAAGAGGCACCGCGAGGCAGCAGTCGCAGTCCTCGGTGCTCGCTTCGTTAACTCGTAAAATTCGATCGTAAGGTCGCAATAATCCGTCGCACGGTCCTCCAGGCCTCAAACGATTTATATAAACGCCTCGTTCGTAAAGACCGTCCGAAACCGAAAATCCAAAATCCTCGTACACCGGATCTTTGTGCAACGAGACGTGAATTATTTGTTGCGGTCTCGAATCTCCACAATTTCTATCCTGAGATCTAAAATCGAAACAAAAAAATTCAGTATTTTCGTCATTTTTCAATTATCATTGATTTTTTTTTGAGAAACTCATTTTTTCTACCTAAGACAAATGTGAAGAACAAAAGAGTGCACAGTGACTTTAATCGCACAATTAACATATATACAGATACTATATTTATTATATAAATTTTTTATGCAATGTTCATAGGAATATTTAATTTTATAATATTATAATATGAATATTTAATTTTATAATATCCTAAAATTATAGATTAATGCGATTAATCTCTTTTGTATTCATTCGATGTATTGTGTCCAATTTTTTTGTTTTTTTTTAGTATACATTGACATTATTCTTTTGAAAGTCATGAAAGGGAAAAAATAAATAAAATAAAGCTTTTTTTAAACTTATAATCTTCAAATAGTTGTTTCTGTATTCGCTATACTCAAATTACAGCTTTCTTAGCAAAAAAAAATTATCAAAATTGCATAATTGCAATTTTTTTGATTCTCTTTGGGTATATTATTATGAAGAAAATTCAAATTTTCAGTTCTAGAGGCAAAGAAAGTTCAGAAAAGTGGCTCGAAATAGTAGTTGAGGAAATAGTATAGATTTTTCGATGTAAGTGAAATAAATATATGTTTACCCTGGATAAGGAGCCATTGGCAAATCCAGTTGTCCGCTGTCGATCGAGGCTGTATCCCAGAGTCTCATTATTTCGGGCACGGTACCGCAAACCTCGCCAATCTCGCCCCAAGAATCGACAGCGCTGTCGACACTCGGTAAACTTTCCCTAGCCGATCTCGAAATTCCTGCTGGATATTGCTGGGGTGGGCTATCGCTCGAGATACTTCCTTCTCTCACGCTAATTCATAAAATTAAAATATGTTACAAAAGAATCATCTCAATTCCATTTTTTTTTCAACCGTAAGATTTCTCAATAAAGTATTTTTAATTTTTATAACTTATTGTTTGCAGTAAAACAAGAGAGTTATTTATTTACAAGAAAAATAATTTGAATTTAAAGAAGGAAAAAATATAATTTTTTTAATTAAAGGTGGTTCGGCGGAAACAACAAAAAAATTGAGTTACGTGCAACCCCCCTATTTTTTTTGAGCAACGGGCAGTACACTATTTAATACGTTTAATTGAAAAAGAACATGTTAT
>JAPYYW010003116.1:0-16500 GCA_030522545.1 Cremastinae sp. A BG-2022a
AAGTTTTTTGCAAAACGAAGCGAATAGCGCAAGAATCACGTCAATTCATCAATTTTTTAAAAAGTTATTAGCCCTTGAAGATTTTTGAAAAAATGGAAAAAATGAAAAAAATTGGCAAAATTTTTCAAATTTTTTTTTATCGATTTCAAGACCTTATTCGATCGGAAATTTCCCGTAGATAACGAAAATGCTACTTATTCGAAAATGCTATTTATTTATATTTATCATCAGTTCTGTTTTAAGTGGGTTTGGCAATATTTCAAAATACTCATATTTTTGTTCATGCTTCATTGATTTTTAGTGAAAATAGTTTTCTTTTTTGTTGGAAAGAAAAAAATTCCAATGCTTGGATCCATCCTGATAACCCGACAAACATATAGGACATATTCGTACTTTTATTACGTCCATATTTTTTATCGTGCACAAAACTGCAAATCTGGGATTGGTCGAATGATTTTCATTCGTCTACATAAATCGAAAGAAAGAGTAGAAACGTACAAAACAAATCTTATGAGCAATAATATTTTATAGCGGGTGAAAATAATGTAGTTGAACGCATTGTAAAATTGTTTATTACGGCGATAAATAAATGATTCTTTCTTGACAATTATATTCTTCGAGCGCAGAAATGACATAAATTTTATTTATGGTTGTTTTACTATATTTTTTGTAATTTATAACGAACTTTTATACTTTTCTGTCTAAAATTTAACGTTGGAATTCATTACGTTGTAAGACCGACTCGTATGAAATTTAAATAAAGGGCCTTCAAACTGTTATTTCTGCAAGACGAATTCTGGGAAGCGAAACGACAAGGAAACGAGTGCGTAGAAAGTCGTAATTAGCTATATACTCACAAAGTACCAATTAAGAAAAGGTACAGAAGTTGGCGAAAAGGGGAGCGAGCAAGAAATCAGAAAGAAGGATGAGTTTAAATTTTACAATATCGCACTGAAATAATATAAAATACACAAGTAAAATCGTCGAAAAGAAAAATAAAATTACTAATTACTACTATTGCATGAATTTTAAAGAAAAAAAATTAAAAAATTATATATCCAACAGAATGAATTCGCCTTCATAAAAAATATAAACAATTTTAGTATTCTCACGCGTAAAATTTTAAATAATTTGGGAAAGAAATTGGCGAATCTCAATTCTATTTGCTAATAAAATAATAAAAATGTACGAATAAATTTTATTAGTGCTAAACACGATCGGCACACACCAAAAATGGCTGATCTCCAAAAATTCAGGGATATTCCTGTTTTGGTTAACAAACGTTTTACGATTTAATCAGGGGAGTTAAATCGCTCGAGGTACACTGTATCTGACCAATTGAAAACTGCTCTAAATGCACGTGTACATCCTTGCCATTTGTTCATTTGCACCACCGAATGGCATGATTCTCTCCACTGCTGTGCACTCTTGCGAACTTTACATTCAATTACTATCAAATCGCAGAGATTTCCTTTTACAAGGCAAAGTCCATTCCCACATCTGTATACAAAGCCATTCCCTCAATTTACATCTAGTTTGTAGATTTTAATACATAGTACGCATACCATTACTGTTATGGGCATCTAAAGAATTTGTACTGTGGTGTAAAAATTAAATGATCGTCATCGAATAAAAGCTCTTTAAATAGAAAAAAATACATTCAAAAAAGGTTTGCAAATTCTTACAGATATCAAATATTTTATATTAAAAAAGACATGAAGCCTCTAATCGATTAATCGGAATAGAGCGCATTATGTGGAGCGTATTAACTTTTAGCTAATATAAAATTCAACGTGCGCTGCTTTGAAAATAAAGACCTTGATGTTTGAATCATTCATTTCGTCTTGCAAAAATTTTCAGGAATTATCTATTCCATATCGTCGAGAACACGAAAAAATATCGCCACTTGAAATTTTGACATTTTCCTATTTTCGATTCTCGAAAAATCAGGCTGGAGGTCCTTGGACACACTAAATTTTCTCAGCTCATGTGAAAAGAACTTGCAACACAATTTTCTATTATTTTTATTCAATATACCTGGACACATATACCTGAATAGTTCGGGGATCGTAAATATAAAAAAAATAGATTCGTCGAGCCTAACAAGGAAAAAAAATTTCAAATTTTCGATAATCCCTCGGTCATTGTTTCCATGGTGATCGATCGAGGTCGTGTGAAAAATTGAACACGGTCTTAATTGTTCGGTTTAACGATGCAATTTAGAATCAGTAGACTGTTATAAAGTGTCGGGGTAAGACGTGTCAGGTCTCGCCAGGTGGTTTGTTACCGAAAAAGAAAATTTTGTAGAAATTCGACAAGTTCAATCGAGTGTCAGTTCTAGTTATTTTCAGTCATACGAAAAGTGAATAGTTTCGTGTTTTTCATTTATAATATCATTTCAAAATACTTTTTTAAAAATGTCGGTGCGGATATATTAACAAAAAAATGAAGAAAACTCTAATCAATTAATTGGAATAGAGCACATTATGTGAAATTGCATGAAGTATATGCGCCTGGAATAATACTAAAATATCAATTCAAACATGGGAAAAAGAAACAAGCGGCCGCGTTGTTGCTCGTACCTATATAATAGAGATGGGTTGGAAAAGTAAAAAACTGGTTATTGAAACGTTTTTTGTCCAAATTCATCATCTACAAAAAATTTCCAAGCTAATAAGCAGTTTTTGAATTAAAAACAAAAAGAAATTAAAAATTATTATTTCGACAAATTAAAATACACATGCCTTGGAAATTACATAGGAATGCATATCTTTTGCCCATGTTCATATAAATTAAACATGAAGAGTGTACCATAACACCCAAAATGTGATTATAAATCATATTTACAGAAATATATGCAGGTGCTGTTTCAACAGATTGTGGCAGATTTACTCATTTCACTGAATGAATAAAGTACATTTTTAAAATGTGTATATAACATATCATACACTCGAGTTTGCAATATATTTTCGTTTTATTTTCAAGAATCACAATTTTTATTTGAGATACGGAATAGAATAATAAGTGACACGCAAAATTATGAAAGAAAGACCAAGCTATAGGAGTGGTAATAATGATAGTTATGTAGTCAAGCAAGTTGAACTTTAGTAGCTCACGTTTGTGTGTTTTCCTAGTTTGATTTCGCATCTTCTCGCGTTCTGCGTGTGCTCAGGTTTATATCTCGCGTCTACTCCGCCCTCGTTCGTTAAAAGTTTAATTCTCTGCTCCCTTCTAATAAGTGACGTCCTTATATTGCGAGGACGCGCGAGAAATAACGGGAAAGCCATATAGAAATCGGTATCGAGGTATGACAGACCGAAAATTCATTCGCCAATTCCGCAAACTCGACTCCTGACTCCGGGAACTCGCGCGGTAATTGGAATCGTGCGCTCTTCATGAATATTCTAAGTCTCGCGAGATCCTTTGTTAAATAATACGATGCATCTCCTCCCGTTTTCAAGTCGAGCGCGCGGGATCTTGGAAATTAAGTAACCAAAACTCCACTAAACTTTTTTTCGTCTCCGAAATTTGCATCAGCATTTTTCATTCATCTTTTTTCTGCGGTTTTAATTACGCTAGTTTTTTTTTGCCAATATTTCTTCGCTTCGGGAAAATAGGTGGCTGCATGGACTATCTCTCTCTTATTACGGTGGTCTAAAACCTCAGATGAAAAGAAAGGATCGTCTTTATCACGCTTTGGAATTGCATGGGTGATTTTCTATTACAATGCGAGGACGTGCAGTTTTTCTTTGTCGACGAAAAATAAGAAAAGAGAGTGTTTCGTGTTTGCGGCAGACCGCGATCACGATGAAGGGACTACCAGATAGTATACTCTGCTCCCGTGATGAATGGTAGTCCAGCAAAGTAAAGAAGGATATATGCCGGTTCTTTTATCTCGGCGATATGAAATGAAAAAAGGTGTCCCGAGACCAAGATACGCATCAGCAGGTGCTAAGTTTTCCCATAAACGAGACTTCCCCAGATCGAATTTTTGTTTTTCATCAAGTAATGCAAAATAATATGAGAAACATCAATCAAAAAAAAAAGATACAGATGATTCTCATACACATGACAAAAAGTCAAACGTTTTTAATCAGTATAATCCTGTTTCCGGGTTCCATAAAAAAATAAGTATTTTTTCATGCTTTTTAACTTTTCGACGAGAAAATTAAAAAAAAATTGCACGTTGAACTAATTTACAAACATTTGCGAAATATCGCACTATGCATGAAACAGTTAAGTGCGTGGTACATTTTATCATGATGGATTGCTATATTATGTATATGAAAGTAAAAATTATTTTTCTGTACAAATAAATGGAAAAAAGACGCGATGAGATATAAGAATATCTAGTGCATATACATATTGTACAGTAAAACGTTGAAATAGAACTATTTGGATTTATTGTGAATATATACTTCAATTGAAAAAATCAAAATTTCGTAAAAGTTCTGGGGTGATCGAGATTTAGTAATTTCATCATTAATCATTCATTCATTAATTGATAATTAAGGAGGTTCACGCGTTTGTTCGCCCGGGCGCATTCATTTTTCATGTAAAGTAAAGGCAAAAAAATCATCAAAGTGAATTTATTTTGAAGATAATCTGACCAAAATTAATATTAACGTTCCTTGATGCCATATTAAAATATGTTTAAAATGAGAGGAAGCTTTATCGTGCAGATGTCGAGATATTCATTGTGTAAAATACTAACTTTTAACTCATTATGAGAAGTCACAAAAAAAATGCGATTTTCAAAGACAAATATCTCGATTTCCAGACAATGAATGTTATTGAAATTCGATGACTAGTCCGGTATCATATTAAACTCAATTTTAGCGAAAAAAGTTCAAAAATAAATGATCACGTGTTAATCGCGTGAATCTTCTGAAGTGTAATAAAATTTCTGGTCGATGAAAAGTACTTTCTCGATCCGTACGAAAATATATTTTGGAAAAGAATTAGATTTTCATTAGTAAATCGAGGTTGGACAGCGGAAAATAGACGTCCACTTCGAAATAGTAGAAGAGTAAAGAGGCAAGAAAAGAGAAGCCGTAATCGTTTCGAGTAACATGCTCGTTCAGCATTTTATAACAAAACGACCATTCCGGCGAGACCCTGTACGAAACGATGACTATAAACGAGCTCTTAGACGATATCACCACTCCGAAAAATATGACATACGCGAAGCGAAACGGCTTTGGTCCTCCACCCTTTATACTACGAAAAAGAAACCGATTGCATGATAATGTGATGTGTATACGATAATATACAATATTTTTATAACGTGTGTAAAAAATGTTTAAGCCATTCATCGTGATTTTTTGTGAAATCGCCTTTTACACTCGAATAGTTACTACTATACTAATGCATTACTCTTTGGAAATTTGACAAAAACTTTTAACAAGCGTATTTTATTTCAACGATTTAGTTTTATGCTTTTGACGATAAAAGAATCGGAAATGTCAGTCCTTTTATGCAAACACGGTAAGTTCGTAACCGGTGTTTAAAAGTAACAAAGAAATACGAGGCTTGCATACATTCGGGGAAAAGTAGAGAGGGAAAGTCCCCGGATAACGATAAATATTAAACCGGGAAATAAGCTTGGAGTACCATTTAATGTGCCACGATATTTGCATATCTCTCGTTGACTTTATCTTGTACGTCTATTACTGTACGCATTGTCCCACGCAGAGGCTTTTTATACAGCGAGCCATTTTCTTGAATCTCATCGCAGCGAGTATATTCTGGCAACGTTAATCCAACACCGGCTAACGCAGAACTGTTTTCCGTTTCACGTCCACGGGAATATTTTTTCGGCACGCTACAATAATGCAAAAAAAAATACGCTCCAAACGTTTCATGCACGTATAAATTTCTTGAATATTTTACAATCGTAACAGAACGGAATTTCATCATATAGTTTCGCGATTTCGAGTCATATTTTGTATTTTTCTCAAATATCAAGTCATCGTTTTGAATTATAAGGTTTAGTGTGATAACTATGATTTTTGTTATAAATTCTCAACGTTTATAATCAAATAAGCTGATACGAGTTCAAACGCGAGCTTTGAAATTGTATGATCTTTAAATTCTCTTTTCCAAGCTGTCACGAAGAGCAATACTCTGTAGAAATTGCCATCTCCTGGCGTGTTGTATCAATAAAGTTATTGGATATGGAAAGTGAGCATATATTGAAGAAATATGCGTGTATACCGAGGCACCTCCCGAGAGAGCAACAAGAAATAGTTACCGCGTCTACTCGTACAGTACATAAGCTTGGGCAATGTGAAAATATTCGTGCAGAGAAAACTCGGGTGGGATGTCTACCGGTTTATCGTACATCAGGTAATACGTATACCTTTCGATATACATGGATCCAGGTTGAATTCTATATAAATTTTGCACAGCGAAATGCGTTCTTTCTCGCGTATAGGGGCAGATATGTGTATGCCCTCAACACGACACCGAATTACTTCGCGCGACAAGTCAAGAGATGCATACTAACGGATATACATTTTACGTGAAAAGCGAAAGAGCTCAATACATCGGAAGATCGATCTTTCATCATCGATGCAAAGGCGATTGACACATTCCTCATTTTCTTTTTTTTTCTTTTAATGCAACTTTTTTTTTAATTATACTTTTCGAACTTCGTTCTACACGTTTGAATGTAAAACATGATGGAATTCATCTTACTGTTCGATCGTTGCACATATATACAGATTCCAGAGTGAATGCCCGCGAATTTAGAGAATTTCAACGGAAGCTGTCAACGCTGCGTACTTGCACGGAATACACTATGGAATGTAATTTTTTTTCTCTACATTTGATTGAGATTCCACGAGACACGCCTGGAACGATCAATCATCGTATTCCCACGTTCAAAATTCGCATTACTATCGACATCTCCTGTTCCGTACGTTCGCTTTTTTTTCTCTTTTCCTGCTAAAAATAAAAATTTAGTTCGAACTTTTTTTCATACCGCGCATATTTGCATCTTCAATTTTTTATTCTGCCAGTGCGCAATACTTCCGCAATACTTTTTATTATTATATTTATAAGCGTATTGAATGCTTGAAAATTCCATTTATTTTTTCTTTTAGTCTGTTCTTATATCGACGCAAAACTCGTTTTGTCTTTCTGTATGAAAAAAATCACGATATGGAGTCAATATTTCATTTTGTTTCATCGTCATTCCGGGAATTGCTTCAATTTTCCGTTAAATCGATTAATCTGACCCATCGACGATTTTTCAGCGTTAGGAAACGAATCAGATTTCTTTCATTATTATTTTTAGTCACGCGTACGTCAAGCTTTGATGAGAGCCCCGAGATAAAATATTGTCTCGCTTTTTCGATCTCCAAACAATTTTAGAGGCGTTGGGGAGAGAAGGTGGGTGAACACGCTACATATATATATCTAGATATATACGGAAAATTTGTTCGCTCTCGATGCGACGTTGGCTTTGAGGATCTTTTCCCTTCAAAAAATAAATCTATCGAACTCGAGTGCGGCGCATTGGCGAACCGTAAAATCGTTTCAGATACGTTACACTTATTCTGAAAAAGAATCTTCGGTGCTCTCGAATTTATGGTCGCCGGAAGAGAGCGAGGGAGGGAATGAGAACGCGGTGTCGAAGGGATGAAGACAAGAGAGCTTGAAACGTCGAGAACGGACCGGGAGTGTCTTTGCACTTCCCTCTATATCGTAATACGTGTGTGCCTCTGTACGTAATCTTCTTTTTTATACACACTGTGTATTTCCAGCTTACTTTATCTTCCAGAAAGTACTTTTTCGAACAAAAGGAGTATATAATAAAAAGAAACAAGTTGAAATACCCGACGAGAGTGTATTTTTCGATTGCTTCCGAACTTTTTATAAAAAATTTTGAGATTTTAGTGAAAAAAGGAAGTTTTTTTTTCTGTGAAATCAGATCAATCGTTGTTATATGAACTCTGAAGTGATGGAAGAGCTTAATAATGAGAAGTTGGAGTGAAGACGTCGAAATACGACCTGCGAGTACAACAATGGTCGAAACGCGAATGGGAAGTCATCAACGAGCCGTTATTGTACTCTGTCTCTATTGTAGGTGTTACAAATTTCAGGGAAAATGTGTAAGACGATTGAAGATTTCAGGTTTCGGCAACGTCGACAAGGTGGTCGGAAGCGATTCGGTTTTGCCTTCAAATCTCTATATAATAGATATATATATCGTCTAGTGGAGCTTTGTTGAGTGAATAACTTGCTTGCAAGTTTGTGAAGCCCGCCGTTTCGTAGTCCATGTAGGATACCAGGCGCGATCATAGAGAATAGCGATTTGTACGTAAGCTCGTGAGCATATACACGTATGCCGTAGTACAGCAGGGCGACGTGTATTACTCGAGGACGTCTCCTTTCGTAAGACAGTTATCAGGAAGCGGCACGAGTGGCTCCTCGTACGCTCCGAGTGATCTTCCAAAGTGAAGCATCTATTTCCACGAGGAAACACCACCTGCAATGGCACGTCTTTCCCTCAAGAGGCTAGACAAGTGCACTTTGCAAATTCAAATCACCCCCGAGCTGCTTCCAAGTAGCAAATCCTTCAACGATGCATTTACCCGGATAAGAAATTCGTGAGCGTTTTCGAACAAAAGAAATTTATATCTTTCGTCGAGGATTTCTTGTATATAGTGATAAGAGTTATAAAAATAATAATATAACTTTTTGTCTTACATGGTTGAAATTTGATAAAAAATTGTACTCACCGAGAAGTGCCTGAAAAAGTCTGCTCTTGAAGATCCTAATGACCCTCTCGATCGCCAGACGGAGTTGCTTGTCTTGGGGTCTTGTGAGCTTCGCATGATAGTCCTCGAGGAGTTCGAGAGCTCTGTGAGCTTCTGTACAAAAAGAGAAAGCATAACATTATTTTATAAATTTATTTATTTATTTTTTAATGTTTTAAATGGAAATAAACAGTTGGGGCCGGAGGTATGTGAGATTATTTGGGTATTTTTCGAATGAATCGAGTTCAATGTTATTATCATTCGATATCGGGATCAAAACTTTTAATAAAAGTAGAATTGGGCAAATACATATCGACGACATAACTTTTATTTCTTCACTTCAAACTCTAAAATATTTCACGGGACTTATCAGCAATTAAATTATCACGAATTTTCAGTAAAATTTGTCGCAATACACTGAATCATTCGTTCTAGAGTTTTTTTTTATTCTTACGAGCAGCAACGCGGCCGCTTTTTTCGTTTCGACATGTTTGAATTGATATTTTGTAATTCTTATAGCTGCAAGTGTATTGCAAGTATTTTCCACATGAGCTGAGAAAATTTAGTGTGTTCGAGGACCTCCAGCCTGATTCAATTGAGAATCGAAAACAGGAAAATGTCAAAATTTCAAGTGGCGATATCTTTTCGTGTCCTGGACGATATCGACTTCATAATACAAATAATTCCTGAAAATTTTTGCAAGACGAAATGAATGATTCAAAGATTAAGGTCATCATTTCCAAAGCAGAGTGCACGTTGAATTTTTTTTTTAATGAGTAGAGATTAGCCAAAAGTTAATGCGCTCTATTCCAATGAATCGATTAGAGGCCTCATGTCTTTTTAAATATAGAAATACAAAAATATATGTCGATAGAGAAGCTTCGCTAATAAAGGGTGCTGAACGCAAAGAAACTATTCCGAAATGAAATTATCGTTTGACGAGTAAACGAAAACTCAATTGCCTCGTGATTTCTATTGATCTTGTAAGAGACGCGCGGTTATTGCGCGAGTCTGGGCTGTCCAAACGACAAGATGGCAAGTACAGCCTAATGGCTCCGCAGTTTTGCATCTTCTTGCTCTCTTTGGCGTGGCGCTCTCGGAGGATGGTCCTTATTCAATTTATTCTCAATAAGCGAGTTACTGCTGCAGAAAGGAGGTAACATCCACGAACAAGACCCAGCAGTACTGTTGTGCATGTGCCCCCTTGCGCAGTAAACAAAATTCTGCAGGTTTGCGCAATTTCGAGGCAACGTCATTCTCCGATGAGGAAAAGTTAGTTATCTGGGGCGTGAAACTCAATATCTAGAATGTCCGTACGACATGAGAGCGTACGCGAGCATAATTTATTCATTATTTATATTTTCAAGTCCGTTAATAGAAGCATATCGTATGCGAACGTATTACTATTTTCAGGAATGCTGTGAAGCTTTCGCGAATGCGCAGCGGAACAGTAATTAATGTAATTCAATCGTAGAACTCGTTTAAAACTTTACTTGCAATTTTCAAAATAATATATTTCACGAGCTGACTTGCATTTCGCAGCTGTTAAAAAATAGTAGAAAATAAAGTGACAATAAATCAAAAAGAAAAGATTTTAGTGGATCTTCGAAGTTTACTTAAAAAAACAAGATAGTATATATTTTGTAGTGGATTTTATCTAAAAATCTTACCCATCTATAATTAATGTGCCCACGGATACAATGTGCATTAATTATGACATAAAACCATTACGAATCAATTTATTATAAATTATAAATAAATTTCAACCCATGATTTTATCAAACTAAAATTTTTTCAATAATATTCAGACTTAATGAGACATCCAACGAAATGATGATGGTTAAGTGTATATTATATAATATATCCTAAATGATGTGAAACGCACTTTGCGCGTGCTAGCTTCTACTTCCGAAGTCAATATGTGACACGAACTGTCAAATTGACTTTTAGAGAATCTGTCAGTGTATCCTTTATCAACTGTCAGATTACATCTATGAATTTGATTGCAATCATGCACTGTGGAAACAAAACGAAATTTTCGAGAGCCAATCAGAATCTTGGAAGGTCTATATTTCATTCTAAGCGTGACACAGTTCTACTTTATAAATAAGGATATACGAATTGTCAGATTACACCTATAAATTTGGTTGCAATCATGCACCATCGAAACAAAACGAAATTTTCGAGAGCCAATCAGAATCTTGGAAGGTCTATATTTCATTCTAATCGTGACACAGTTCTACTTTATAAATAAGGATAAAATATAACAAAAGTATATGACATGACGATTCACAGCAGGGACAGGATAAATGATCCGTCTCGGCGCTACCCGATTCGTTGAAGCATCAAACGTTCCCAAGATCGAACGACTTTCGAAGCGGGACCGGAAATAACTGAAAAAACGGTGTGTCAAACTCAAAGAAAGTTGGCAAAACTTGTGCTCGGTGAGAACAACGATTCGGTTTCTGTTGGAGACAATCTTCCATTACGGGCACGCTAGCGGATCTCACGAGTTCTCCAAGTTCGAAAAAGTATACGTATATATGTATGTATATGATATATCGTGTTAAAAGATATAGTATTGGGGATACCGGGGCACGACGGACCACCTTGAAAATAATTCAATAAATTTTATTTTACATCCATGGAGCTTCAAACGTTTGATGAATTCGCCAAGTTTCAGAACAACAAACCGAAGAAGATTGACAAATGTTTTTCACCCACAAAATATTGGATATTAAGTATGTATGTATTATTATGTAAATGTATTCAATCTACCCTAGTAAAATGAGAAGTAAAGTTACTAGGACTCAAAATTAAAATTAACCCTAAAGTTCATTAATTATAATAAAAACAATTTTATCAATCTTCTTGTATATTTTTTAAAAGTAGTCGTTTGGATTTTGAATTTTTTAAATTAATGCATGAAAGATATGGAAGTAAATTAATTGGAGACAAATCAAAACAAAACTTGTGCCTGGTCTCTGAGAAGTTAAAAAAATGTGTATAATGGCTTGGGTGGGCCGTCATACCCTGGCTTTATGAAAATATTCTGGAAGGAAGACTGTGACGAAAAAAAAATAAAGTTTGCCCAATGCGGAGCAGGTTCGCGGAAATCTGTCCACTTTTCATTGTGTACAACAAACTTGGAATATCGCCTATACTGTATTTGGACGCTTTACGACTTTTAATTAATGACGGTTGGCTTGTCCGCAAGTGTACTTGGAGAACTTTGAGAATTAATAGGAAAAATGAGAGAGTATAGAAATCACAACTTACTCTTGGAGATTCATTATGAAAAGCGAAGGGTCCTTATCGGTCAAATTCAACGAAAAATTTATCGGGATTCCTAGTTGACAGTGCGGATTATAATAATGGCCCTGGATCGAAAATTACTTTTTTATTGGCAGATATATCATCCCGATCGTGATGCGCTCTTTCGCAGAATTCGCATATTTTATGGCTATACGTCCGCCGCGGAGGTATGGATGAGAGGGTTGGGGGGAAGGAGTCCGCAGTTATTCAACGAGTTTCCAAACGACCGAAGCCTTCCCATGGTACGTGTGTGCCAGGCAGCTCTATACGGATCCGGATTTATAGAACAAAGTCTGGCGGCTGCGAGGATCGTGAACTCGAGCGAGAGATAGAGATGGAACGTGTGCATTGACATAATATCATTTGATATACGTGTATATAACAGCAATAACCGTTACATCTACGATCTTCCGTTAATGGCGTGTAGACTCTCTTTCTCTCTCTATCTCTCTCTTGGTAGGAAAACAGGAAAATTTTTCCAAGGGGAAACACACGATCGTTATAAAACAAAATCTGGGTCAAAAAACGTGTTTGTCACATTTTAGCACACACACGAGTTTGTGGCTCGCGAATTGCAATCTTATTTTCAATGGTTTCGGTTTTATTTTTAGAGGGAGCGATCCATCGTTAGTGGCAGTCGCGAAAATGGTGACATTAACGTGAGAGTAAGAAAGAAGACAGAAAGAAACGATAATAAAAGAACGAAATACGTGAAAAATCCATATATATTCATTTCATCGTGAGATGTGTAGTATAGAAATATTTTAGTGGTTTATCTATTTCATCTGACGAGTTTTAAAATTTTCTTGCTCGAACTGCGCGCAGTAAAGCCGAAAAGCCTCTCCGTTTGACTCACCATGGAAGAATATATAACTTGAGAAGAAAAATAAGGAGTGATAAAATAAAGATAAAAAAGTTGAAGTGGAATTAAAGTAAAAAGAGCGAAACAGACATTATCCAGAATAGTTTTGTGTTCCTTTGGATCGCCCCCTGCGATTTTTTTTTCAAACGCGAGACGAATGTATCTGTGTGTTTTTATCATGATCGAGACACGGAGCCATTGCGACGGAAGGAAAAGTTCGCTGAAGTAACATCCATATTCAGGGGAATCGTTTCATCGGCTCCGAAATACTGGTAAAAGAGAAGTGTCGTCGTCGCACGCGCGGTACTGTGAGCCGGAGCAAACGACGCGAGAACGCTTTCTGAACAAATAATGGCGATTGCATCGGCTTCGTGACAACGCGAAACCGGCCACCTATTCGAAACGATACGCCAACGAAATGGCTTCTTCCCCGTTACTTTTTTCTCTCTCCTTCTATCGCTTATACTCTCTTTTGAACGTGTCTTTCGTGAAAACGCATTCAGGGCGTTCTATATCCATGGAAAGCAGAGGTAGCGCATCTCCCGGTCTCTTTCATCCCTCTATTTCCACGTGGGAACGGCCAGCGACCGTTCCGCTTAGTTTTATCTTCCTCGTTCTCACCTTTTCCTCTCTCTCTCTCTCTCATTCTCTTTCCTTTTTATTTCTCGGAAAGCCTCTCGCAACTAGGTTCACTCACCAGCCGCTTTCATCCGGACTTAGAGACGCGCGGGTTTTCTTTCTCACGCCGGGCAACGAGAGACTTCTAACCGGGAGGATGGCACGTATATAGGGTTATGAGACGTCCAAGTTACCCTCAACGATGCTACCGAGGCGGCTTGTAAGCTCGCGAACGAGAAATCAGTCCTCCCTTTTTCTCAGCACATTTTCTATATCTTGTGTTTTTTCAGTGACGCCAATCCAAATAAATGCCTTGACGAACTTCGGGTTTATGTATGATTATTCGTATCGTCGCGCTCGTGAAGAAATATTTTTCGAGCTTTTCGAGTGTCTACACATACATGTATACCCAAGGGCATACGATAAAGGAAAATTTTGAAATTAAGAGAAACTAAACTGTTAAAAATTTCGCGGTGTTAACCAAATTGTGTGAGTGGTAAAAGGAAATGGTGTAAAATAATAACACCTGTGTGTTTGGTAAAAGATATTGAGCGGTGTAAAAACAGGGTTAAAAATCGATATTTTTAGAAACAGAGATGGGCAGAGCTCGATACTTTCGAAACTTGCATTATTTCAAAATATTATTTATATCATTGAGTTGTTTAATCTGTATCTTGCTTTTTTATTCTGCACCGAATGGTGTTAGCAAAAATAGTGTTACTTTATTAATTTTACCCACTAAATGGTGTTTATACTGTCGTGTTAATTATTAACACTGATTTAACACAGCATATCAAACCACATCTATTGACACCATGCCATTCTACACCAAACGGTGGGAACTAAATATAGAGACGAAGAATTGTATTAAATTAACACCAAATTCGCTATAATATTAATAAAACTTTTTAAATCGAAAAATTGAACGTTTTCTTTAACAAACAAAAAAAGGTAAAGTCGTTTCACGTTTAAAAAGAAAACTCTCAGTCTCACGCATAGTTCCCATAGGAAAAATGGACCATCGTTTGATTCAGGTTTTTGGATTATCAGAATTGTACCAATTGCCGAGAGTGCTTTTCTTTATTCCCTACGAGTATACACAGACTTGGTATATATAATAGAGCTGGGAGCACCAGCAGGGGTTTATCCTGATTATGGAGAAGGTGGCTTATCCGTACTGACTGGTCGGGAACCGACTCTTGTATCGATATGTACGTGTTGAAAAAAAAATGAAAAAAAAGAAAACAGAGGTGGAAAAACGACGTACTGGCCTTTTTTTCAACAATCGCACAGATACGTGTTAGCCAGTCTCGTATATAATTCCCATGCTGGTATAATCGTACACCCGAGTTACCGACTGACATATACACTTGGGAGAAGCGTTGCGAAAACGAGATTATCGAAAATCCGAGCACGTGCCACGGCTCGAACGTGCGCAAGAATAAGGACACAGAGAAGTGAACGGCATCAGCTCGAGGTGAATAGCGAGAGCTGAACGGGGGTCTGCATGTGCCGAAATATACGAGGGTGTAAAACGTATAGACGTATTTGACTTTGCTATCAATAACGTAGCTGCGTGCTCCGAGGATAGATCGATCGTTACACGTGATTACAAGCTGCTGTTGCTACACTCGTAATGAGCAAAAGAATCGTGCCCGAGCGGTATTAAACCCTTTTTTCTATGCGCTACCGACCGAGTACTTATTGTCGGCAGTGTAAGGACCAATTTCATTAATTTGAGACGAAACGAAACCTTTTTACATCATCTTTCACAATAATGCTGCTTTACATCTCTTTGCATATATACAGCCTATTTTTAAATTTATATACCTTATTGCGTAGTTTTTTAATCCAATTTTTCATTTTACATTTAATATTTATTTCATTTTTTTTTGTATCCAATTCACGAACTTCGTATTATCACTCTTTCCCAGTATAGTTGTATATTTTATAGTTGCAATTGGAAGCTACGTTTTTTTTACATTTGAGAAAAAATGAGAGTGGAGTATTAAAATCGTTGGCTAGCAGCCAGAAATTGCTCTGCTCACCGTGAAAATCTACAGTACTCCGGATTCAAATAAGAAATATTAAAAAAATTCACATAACCTTGCGCGTGTTTCTCTCTACCGATATTTAAGTGAAGCGTGAATTATTCGAGAGGAGTCTGAGCCAACGACGATATAATCACGCAGAGTTGGTTTTCGGCCTGTTAAATTGGCGAATTATACACAAACGTCGGCTTAACGAGAATCAGGTTGTATATATGAGTATATATGTATATATGAGTGAGCTCGGAAAACGAGAGTGAAAGAGAGAGAGAGAGAGAGATGGCTGTTCGATATATCTATTATAACGACATCACGGTGTTAAGTGAATTAGAGGTCCGGATCGTTAACGCCCCAGACAGAGAGGCTGAAGTCTCTCTCTTGTGCCAAGATGCAACGTGCAAAACATTTGCGCACCCATCTGCATCCACTAAACCACCATTAAATGTCAAAGTGAACGCTTTTTTTATTTTCATCACGCAAATTTTCATCGATGTTGTGCACATCAAATTGCTAAGCTATACGTCTTTGTATCTATCACTATAAAAAATCTGGTGGTAAAATGATGTTAATTTAATAACTTTCTTAGTCTGCATAGTTCCCACCATTTGGTGTAGAATGGCATGGTGATGATAAATGTGGTTTGATATGCTGTGTTTGATCAGTGTAAATAATTAATACCGCAATATAAATACCATTTAGTGCATAAAATTAATTAAGTAACAATATTCTTGTTAACATATTTTGGTCCGAATAAAAAAAGAGATACAGATTAAGCAATTCAATAATATAAAGAATACTAGCAGGTTATAGTGGCTCGGGCGCTTCGCGCCCTCGCGGTAGTCGTGAAATTTACCATTAAAAGAGAATTTTGAATATTATCCTTGCTTTTTTA
>JAPYYW010003117.1:0-16500 GCA_030522545.1 Cremastinae sp. A BG-2022a
CGTGATTTTTGACGATAAATATTTCGATTTCTAGATAGTGAAGTATCTTTAAATTTGGCATACCTTCTAATATTACACCAAAGAACGTTAATACAAATTATGAATCAAATATCTTGGAAAAAATTTCGATCAATAATTTTGCCTTTACATTGCATGCTTAACCTAAATGTTTGAACGTGCCCATCATCGGACCACCTTAAAAGTAAAGGGAATCAAAATTTATTAAGAACACGATGAAAATTTGAAAGAACCTTCTTTGCCACTAAACAAATTTATATAAATTCAGAAAAAAAAATCGTCTGCATTGTTTTCGAGTAATCAAGTGTTGAAGTTACATTCTTATACACGGAAAGTATATAAGCTATATTATATAAAAAATGATATTTCATGGTTCAATTGTTCGGAAAATAATTAGACGAAAATTCTTAAAAAATTCGTGTTTGCGCATTTCATACGAAAGAATATCCTCTCCAAATTTGAACGATGAATTTTAATTATTTCGTTATAGACCTGGCAAAATTCTACGGAATTTTAAATATTTTATTGGTATTTTCCTAAATTTTTAATTACCAAGTTCAACTGTAATTTAAGTGAATATCATATACAGTTTCAGATTCTTTAAATCACGTTTCAAGTACTGTGACATAGTAGCCAAATGTTTCAAGATTTTTGGCATAATGTTGGTATGAACATTAGTTCCAGGTATATTTAGCATCACATTTAAAGTATAGTATTTAGAGATGTTTATTTAAATTCAAAACTATAGAATAGTTTCGAGATTTTTATCCTAACATTTTGGTACGAACTTCATACAGTTCTAGGTACTTGACATCACATTTAAAAGACTAAAATTATGTTACAGTACCTCGAGATATTTATTTAAATCCAAAGCGAGAATAGTTTCAAGATTTTTAGCATAACGTCGGTGTATTTGAGCTCGACCTATATACCCAAGTCCCACTATCATAAATCAGAGTTTAGCTCATTTCGGCAAACTCCCACAACCTATATTCCGTGAAAAAGTCGCTGGCAATTTCACGAGCTCGCCCCATTCACGGTGGCAAATTAAAAAGATGAAAATGGTGCAAGAGTAAGGGGGTCAAGTCGCGAGACCAACTTCTCGGGAATTAGATAAAAGAGTATAAGCTCGAAAAAAAATCCTATCCCGTATTTTCGCAGGATCAAGCCCATGAAAAAGAGTATTATACGGTGAAGAGTACTCGGAAACGTTTTAACAGGACAGTCAAATAAGGGGAAGGGAGCTGGGATTCGCCCGTATAGGATTAATGGATATTCAAAGTAGTGATAATGCGCGGAGGGGGGATGAAAGGGGGAGGAGAAGGAGGGATATGGGGGTTGCGTACGGCCAGCATACCGGAGAGAATGGGCTAAGCGTGTAATGTATGAAAGCCGTTGGCAGGTGTGTGGGACGGGACACATTACGAGAGCTTTGCGGTTATACGATGGAATTACCGCCATGAATGGCACGGCCGAATGAATGATATCCAAAGGATTGACGGGAGAGCTGCCAGTGTCCGTATAATGTCGCCCCGGGCGAAGAAACCTTTCAAAAATGTCTTTTTTTCCCATCGTTTCCCTCCCTCTCTCGTACTCACGTCGTTTTTATTTTTTTTTCGTCATCTCTCCTGCTTCGTTCCACGGATGCTTTCCCATTTTTATATTTATCGATCCCTCGGTAAATACCCAAGAAAATGGGCAACTCGGGTGATTCCATTCAAACCCCCCCCCGCCCCACCTCTCTCTCTTCTTTGCCTCTCTTTCCTCGACGAGTGTGAGTTCGTGTGTAATGGAAACTCCCGATTGGCTGTATCGGGCATTTCTTTCGCGCATAATGGAATATAAACCGGGAACCCCTTTCCTCGCGATAACACACAATGATCGCCCTTCGAGTTTTCATTCAACCGTTCGGGAATGCGAATTCTGTAATTTTTATCCATTTGCCCGGTCCCCGCGGCTTTTTTTGTCCTGCTCCTCGTCGCGGTACTTCTTTTTTATTTCCCTTTCGAGAAAAATTCAAATTTCCATTTTTACCTGGAGCTTTTCGGGATTCCTCCCGTTCTCGGTCGATCCCGCTCCAACGATATTTTTTTCCAGATATTTCTCTTTCCCGAAAGAAAAATAAGAAAGGAAAATAAGCGGGCATCCGCGAACAATTGATTTAATAAATGCTGGGAAGCGGTACGAGAGGGTGCACCGTGTATTGGACGAGCCTTCGAGTAATAAAGAGAGAAAAAGAGAATATTCGCGCAGCTGGCGGCTTCGCTGATACTTCTTCTTCCATTCGAGCTCGTCGTCTCTCGCTCCTCTCATTCACTTTTTCACGCTAAACGCACAAAAGAAAAATTCACCTCACGTATAACGGAGGAAGGATAAAAACTGTTCCGTTCCTCGAAGCCACTTTTCTTCTCCATTTTTCTCGAGATAAAATTTATTATGATTTCGCTGAAACGCCTCGCCCAGCGTGTCTAACCGCCTCAGCTATTTTTTTTAGCAATTTGGCAAAGTCTCGGTTAATTAGAGCCTCTCCAGAGGATTCCCATTTATTTGTCCCAATTCTTCACGACGAACTATATTCGTAATCAGATAAAAGTATGGGCACGGTTTGGGGATGAAAATTCAAAGTTCTCGGTTCGTTTTCCTCCGAATCTTCAAATCCCTGCACGACTTCTCGAATATTCGCTTCCGCGTCGTGGCGGCCGACGAATGAATATTTCACGTGCCCGCGTCTCAAAGAATCGGAGAAAATATTCTTTGTGCGACCGAAACTTTATTTCCGCGGAGTCGCATTCGCATCGACAATAATCGAATGCTCTGAGCCTGCAAAGGATTTAAAAAGCTCCCGGGATGAACGGTATCCGAGGAAAAATTGATTGAGAGTACAGAAGAGTAAATCTACTTTTATGAAAAAAAATGTATCGACTGATTCGCCATATAAGGAAATATACTATTGGGGATTTAACAAAGAGAAGCTGCGGATCACAAAGAAATGAACTTTTAAAGATGGAAAATTTTAGCAAACGAATAAAAAGGTAGAATACACCGTCGACCTTAATTTTTAAATTTTTTATAGATTTGAAGCGAAGAAACCGATTCCGAAAAAAGTATCGTTGAATTTTGAAGCAGATGGTATCGGTTTCGATCTGAAAGTCAACACTCGATGTAAACTCGAAACGTTCGGAATATACAGGACACTTTACATCGTGAAATTTACTCCAGAGGTCTCGAGGCAAATGCGAACATGTAATAGCAAACATTTGGAATGTGATCCAAACTTGATCCAACATAGTTACTGTTATACCAAACATCTACAAGTATTCTCGTAATAAACCGTATTTTTACATAATTTTTTCAAATTTCATTCGCGAAAAAAAAATCACTATTGATCTTTCAAAGTAATTTAATGACTGTAAGTTAAAGAAGATCAACTTTATAAGTGTTTAATAAACCAATTAGAAATATTATTGAATGGACAAAACTACTACGTTACTGGATTATTTGCTGATATATAATTAATTATATATGGTGATAATTTTCACAAACACCTCATTTCGAATTACATGAAACTATCTAGAGAGAATTACATATTTAATGGAAAATAACTTATTAAATTAATTGATGCATGATTGCTAATTTGATCATTGCTCTAAAACCTACAAATGACAAATAATATAAACAAATTTTCATACTATATACAAGCCAGAGAAGTGATATTATAAAGCTTGATATTTCATTACGCAAATTTCAACCGATCCATTTCAGAGAATCTATAAAAGCAAATGTGTTATAAAACCATGTCCAAAAAACCAAATGATAAATCTTACATTAGCAACTTTAAAGTTGCTCTCAAATAATTCAATAAAACATTTTGGTATATGGAATAATATTAATGGAATAGCCAAAAATATCTCCACTTTGAATATTTTCAAAACTATTGCTCAAATGGGCCCTCGAAGTTATAGAAATCACTATGTCGGACCTTGAACGATAATGGAGAATAGAACGATAATAATATAGGCAAATAGTGAAAAAGAGTCTATTGAGCCAATCAAACAGAGTATTGTTAATTTTCTTGGAATTAGGGGTAATGCGAGGGTAGGGAAAGTTTTGTGTGTGTATGCTGAATGGATCCGCGGTCGGAGCTCTCGCATTCCGTCTGTCCCTGACTCCGGTCGCATCCGCAGAAACGAACGTCGAATTTACACCGAGGATAATCCGATTTCGCACATTCGCTCTCTCGCTCCCGCTTACTCGCCGGTCTCGCCAGCTCTATATACACGCCGTTTCTTCCTCATGGGCGTTTAATCGGATATACCATGTTATATCCGCAAAATATATACACTCACGAACCTCTCTCTTTCCCTCTGTGATATTTATATGCGAATATACACACATAGGACACGTATATAACGTCAATTATATCCCGGGCGTTGGAAATTATCGATTCGTCGTCGTTATCCGGCGACTCGCCGCAAATCGTTACATCCAGAGGTAAATGCCTTCTCCCTTATCCTTCCGCGCGTCGTTTAAACATTCATTACTTATACCCGCAGAGTCAAGTGGAAAATGAAGAAGCGAGACATACGGAGGCCATAACCATTTTTGTGCATTTTAATTCATTTTAATTTGGACATAAATGGGGGTTTTATATATTCTTATAAAGGAAAATGTCACTTTTTTGGTATTTTCTTCTTTTTGTTTTTTGTTTTAGGATATTGTATGAGACTGTGCGACAGTTATTTTAATTTAAGCTGTCGTTGGAAGACTTTTTGTGGAATTGTGAATTTGTGAATTTAAATTCATTTTAATTTGGATCTAAATGGGAGTTTTGTATTTTTAGAAGGAAAATGTCACTTTTTTGGTATTTTTTTTTTGTTTTTTGTTTTAGGATACATGCGAGACTGTGCGACAGTTATTTTAATTTAAGCTATCGTTGGAAGACTTTTTGTGGAATTGTGAATTTGTGAATTTAAATTCATTTTAATTTGGATCTAAATAAACGGAAGTTTTGTACTTTTAACAGGAAAATGTCACTTTTTTGGTACTTTTTTTTGTTTTTTGTTTTAGGATACATGCGAGACTGTGCGACAGTTATTTTAATTTAAGCTATCATTGGAAGACTTTTTGTGGAATTTTTTTGATAATGCAACCGGAGCTCGCGAAGCATATTCGGTCGAGCGTTTCCCATTATAATGTTTACTCGGTGAAATATATTGGTCATTCGTTTCATTGAACGCGGAGCTCCGAGAGCTGTCAGCGTCAATCCCGTCGTCCATCACGGAGAACCGCCGCGGCTGTGGAACCCAGGCGGCCAAGCATTGTTCGCGCGTTTCTCGGACAGGGCATAATCGGCGTTTTTATCGCACACAGATGAAATTCTCACATTTTTTTTCGTCTTTTTCGTTTGGAAGAGCACAAGCAGAGTCACTTGAGCAGCCCTGCTGTCACGGGAAAATTGAAAACTTTCCCATCAAAATTCTCAAAAAAAAAGGTAAAGAAATAATGTCCTGCGATATTATTTTTCAATCTATCTCATACATCGCGTTTGTTTTCATCTCTATATCCAATTTTTTTCACTTTCTAAATTTATTTTCAAAATATTGAAAAATTTTCATCAATCTCTTTTGAGTTTTCAACAAAGTATTATTTTTTATACATCACAAAATATTTAAAAAAAACGAATCAGAATAAATTTTTCAAGTGAAAGTTTGATCACGGGGGAATGAAAAAAAAAATGTTCTAACATTGTTTTCATGAAGGATTACGAAGGAGTATAAAAAGTGCTAAAGGTGGTAAGAACGAAATGTTGATATGATACAAAGTTCGGTAAGTTTTTCATCGTCCCGGCGGTGGCGAGAAAGATTGGAGGAGAGGCGAAAATTTGGTAGGTTGGAAAGCTCGGTATAAAAATGTCGCGGAGAAGCAACAGCGGTGAAGAAGAAGGGACGGGGGCGGGGGAGGAAAAAAGAGGGCGGGTTTGAGCGCGGGAGTGCCACGAATACATAGAGAGTGCATCGAAGAGTACATAGGACGCCAGCAGCAATAACAGAGAGAAGTGGGCGCCGTTATCAAGCGTGGAGAAACGGAGCGAGAGAGAGATATATATATATAGAAAATATGAGAGAGCGAGAGACAGAGATGAGCGCGAGAGAATGCGTAAGAGCGAGTACACGAGGAGAGAGAATGGAGGGAAATTGCCAACGTTATTCTGGAGCGTGAATAAATAAAGGAGAAACGGAATTTTGTGTACGTGTCCGTAGCCTCCGTTTGTGCGTCGTATACACGTTAAAACGTCTGTGAATACATATACGCTCGAGCGAATAAACTGTTTCAACAATACATTAAATAGAGACAAACACATTCGTGTATAACTCTGCGGTGGCCGTTGCTGACGAAGAAAACTGCCTTCGAGGATTTGTTCTCGGCCGGGGGGGGGGGGGGGGTTCGAGAACTCTTAATTCTCGTGGAGGAAATATACCAATGCGCGATGCAAACACGAGAATCTCTGCAAACGTCTTCCGCTGAATTATTTTTATGAGAACGTTCGTGTACGGAATATACTTTTTATACAAATTTTGTCTCATGATTCAAGAATTCGTTTTCGTTTCAACAACTCTCAGGAGCTCTCAGTTCTGATCAAGAAAATTCTATTCGAGGAAGAAAGTATAATGCAGTGTTGAAAACGAGGCAAGCACATTTGCAGGTCGTGCAGTTGTTGAGGACAAAATTGGTAAAAAATACTCAGGGACAGAATACTTGCCGAGTTAAATTATAAAAGTTTTTGTTATAACCATAAAGTTTTGGATCATTTTGGGTCTGGCAAAACTGCTTACTATTTTTAGGTGAGATAAAGTCATGGTTGCTCTCTCGCACTGAGAAAATATGATTTTGTTAAAATAAGCAAGTTTGCTTGCTCTGTATTTTAGCTATTTCAATAAATTATTCTATCTCCTTTAAATAATTTTTATTTATTTTGATTCTATTTTGATTGAAATAACCAAATCTATGTACTGAGTTACTGTCACAATTTTTTTTTATATTTTTTATCTCGAATGATAACTGATAAAATAAATTGAAAAACAAAGTTTAGGAAAGTTGATAATATAATTTGAGATTATTTGTATAAACCACAGCTTATCAAAGTACGATGATCGCACTGTCAGTTTTCAATAGTTGAAGAACTGGAATAAGTTTGGTCTCTTCTTGCCGACTCGTGTCTGGCTCGTGGAGGGAGCACTCTCGAGACAGTACTGCTCGTTTTAATTATCTCCAATGCTCATTCCACTCCTATCTCGGGACCTCCCTGTCTCTTTCCACAATTACAGAAATGGCATCCATTTCCCCGTCGAGGGCTCTAGAACCTGCGATTACGCAGAGTGTCCTTGACGATAGGTTGAACGAGGTATACGAAAATATCGAATAAGAATCCTATACGCCAATCACCTGTTCAAATTCGATTATTCCAAACGAAATTTTGCTCACAATTGGTGCGAAAATTATTTATAAAAAAAAAGACAAAAAAATGAATAAAACACTAAATTTAATTTTATGAAGAAGAGAAATGTTTATAAGAAAAGTTCTCTATATATTCTGAAGTACATCCTTAAAGTACATTCTACATTCTTGCCCTAATCCCAAATCCCTACAACACCATTTTATTAATGTACAAGGATAAAGGCATAATCTAATTTTTTACTGCTATTTTGTCTAATTTTTTCATAGTCTTGTCGTCTTACGTTTTGTTATCGTCGCCCCTAATATTTTATTATTATCTCGTTAGGGGCTGGTCGTTAAAGCGAGGCGGGGGTTGAGGAATGGGACCGACGGAGGTTTTAGGCGTGAAATATGTAATGAATCCCGGGGACGCCTCTTGAGCTCGGCTCTTGCATCCCGAATGTGCGTAATAAACAATACATGGATCCCTTGACCTCGCTCACGACAATGTCACTTTTCCGGGCTGGTGTTGTTCCTCCCATTTGCACTCACCGGGACGAGAGATGAGTCATAAACAATGAAGAAGCAACCCCAAAGCCTTTCGGCATTCTAAATATTTTGAATATGCCACAGGTTGGGGAAAGATCTCGTGAAAAGTTCAGCAATTTCGGCATCCAAGGGCCTATTATCGTGATCATTTCAAATTGCTTTACGACCAGCCATCCATTGTGTCCCTATTGTTTCGTCTACTCCAAGTATAATTACAATACTTCTTAATGATAATAATAAAACTAAATAACAATGGACTATAAATATGAATACAGGTTTTTAATTGGAGGATACCAAACAATCTTGGACCTACTCGTCATTCTCCAGGATCACTTTTAAAATGCTTTAAAGCTATGCCCAAGTCCCCATTATGTTCTTTTTCTGTTTCAACTGTGATTGCAATACTTTGCAATGATGTTGATAAAAGTAAATAACAATTTGGGATAAGCTGTGGATGCAGATTTTTAAATAAATAAATAATAATGAGTTCGTTCGTAATTTTCAAAGATCGAGTGTACTGGGAGCGCACGTATGTGTCGGTAAACATGAGAATGATGGAGAAGCACACGTGGGTGCTATCAGGGAACACACACCTGGGACTCGGGTCGGAAAGGCACGTCACATTCACGTACGAGTCTCAATCCCCCGTTCGATCATACTCGAGACAACTTTCGAGACTCGTTAAAACACAATTTCACGGGGGAAAAAAAAGTAAAAAATATAAAAATGAAAAAAACATTGATCGCACTTTGTTTCCCTACCGGGTTTTAATCATTCCGGAAAAGTTGGTAGTTGGAAATTATTTTATTTTTCTGTTCTCTGAATGTGGATTTTTATATTCAACAGTCAAGCAAAATTTGATAGATCTACCAATGTGTCAACAGTTATTATAATTTTATTTTTCACTCTTCTATATGCAGTTATTTTTCATTCAAAGTTTATAAAAGTGAACTGTGAATCAGAAAATACGTTTTTATACATAATACAAATTAAAACTTTTGGTCGTGACAACATTTAGTTTATAATTCATAACAAGCATTTTTTGGTCTACCTCAATGACCTAAATTCATAATTAAAAAAAGGAAAATTGTAAAATATTTTTATATTTAAATATTGGTATCGAGAAACTGCTGCATCTTATGCATTCTCATTTTTTACTGCATCAAAAACTTTTATTCTGTATGACATGCCAAGTTCTAAGATGCAAAATATTCCTAGGCCGTATTGAGACAAAAAGTAGCATATGCGTCAATCCAGGATACAATTTATCTTCGTACCAAAAACGTCATCTAAATCCCTTCAGTCGTTGAAGCTCGTAAGAGAATAATGAACGTAACCAAACTTTGGTATATTACCTTAGTGGAATAGGATCGATGCTCCAATACTCGACTCTAAATTTGTAAGTGCATTAATTATTTAGAAGAAGGTTTTTTTAATTACGTTGCTTCGATTATTCGATTTACTTGGTAGGCAAGAATTTTGGTTGGGTTTTCATCGTGTGACGGTTCGCTGCGGTGTCTCGAGTTAATTTTATTGAAAAGCGAAGGATTGGATAAGGAGAAGAGTGGAAATGGCGGGGAAGAGAAAGGGAGAATGAGAGAGCAGGACTGACAATCGAGTCGGCGTTCTCGCACAGGTCAACGGAGATATTTAACTTGAGCTTCGCTCGAGCGGAGGCTGGCCCTTTCGGGCTTTCTGTCAATGGACATCAGAGTCCGGAGATCTCGACGCTTTTCTCTCTATCTCCTCGTCTCTCTCGACTCGTTTCAATTCACCGGAGGAGCCAAAAGCTTCGTTATATCTCCAGTGCTTTCTACAATCGGCCACAAGTGGAGAGTGCATTGTTCACGATTCGAAACCCTCGCGTTCACTCTCAAAAAAAAAAGAAATTCTCTTCGCCACGGGAAACAAAAAAGCTCAAAAGCTGACAAGTTTATTTTTTTTTTTCAAAAATCCTCGCGTTCAGCGACACCACAAACTAATGACTTAAAAAATCAATACAAAATAAAATAAAGAATAAATAAATTGAGGCTAATGCAAAAAAGTCACAAAAAATACGAAATGGAGATTCAAAATGAATATTGGGAAAACGAGATTTAGCGGTGTGGTAAGAATTATAATCGGAAACCTCGGAATTGGGAATGTTCTTGAGGCTGAAACTTTAGAGAGCAGTGCAAAAGAGCCAGAAATGTAAGAATATTGTGGGAGGGCGCTGCGGAATACGGAGAGTAAGGATGACGAGAACGAGGACGTTAACGACGACAGCCAAGAGGATGATAAGAGGGAAGAAGCGGAGAAGGTAAAAGCGACTCGAAACTTCAAGGGAGCGAGATATATAATAACTTTGCTGGAATATCACGTTGGGCGTTTATCATCTTGCGAGACACGGCGCACGCTCTTCGAGCTTTCTGTCTGTCACGACTATATCCAAAAGCTCTCTATTTAAAAAAGAAAAAAAAACGACGACGAAGTAAAAAAGCGAGGGGAAAAAGAAAAATATACGAATAAGCGTTCCATACGATCTGCGCACTGCGGAAGAAAAAGCGATATAGTTCAGAAATGCAGATAGATAAGTCTCTTTCTCGAACCTTATTTTCTTTTCGAAAAAGAAGAAATTTGGAGGAAAAAAAAGAGAGAGAGAGAAACGTTGACACGTTCTCACAAATGTTATTTCACTGGCACTCTCACGAGCGGTGCGCTTTGCGAAACTTTTTCTCTGCAAGTTATATTCCGTAAAAGGTGCCTGAAGATGAAAACTGTAGTCAATTTTTCAAGAATCTCTTACCAAAATTCACTCTTATCTTTTCTTGTCTCGAGTCTCGTTTACCATTGCTCGTGACAGTTACACTATCTCGCGAAACTGCAGCAACATCGCTGAGAATTTCAACGTCGGAAAAACGAGAAGCGTCCGGGATAAAAAGTTGTCAAGGAGAAGCCATTTTTATCTGTACGCATGATAGAATTATTTTCAAAAAATTGAGACTGAAGATAAAAACATTTTTTGGAAAAATATTCGAGTATGGTATTTAAAAAAAAAAAGAACAAAATTATTTTTGTTCCTTTTGGTACAATTCGAAGGATTTTTCGTTTTCTTAAAGTTTCATTACCAGCTTGTTGATCTAGGAGAGACGAAGGAATAATAAATAGACTTTAAAAGTCCAGGATTGAATTTTCGAGGGAACAATGGACCACGACGCTTTGACGCGGTGCGAAATATATATATATATTCATTTCGCTCAGCTCGGTTATCCCGAAAGCGAATAATAGTCGATGTCAGAAGTTCAATTTCACACTCTATTCTTTACGTGCATCGGGGTCTCCGGGAAAACCCATGTATCTTGAAACTCTCGCTTCCGTTATACCCGTCGCGTTACAATATATCGAGGAAATCGCAGATAAAGACGAGAGTGCGGTCTCGTGTCCTCGGCTCGATTTCACCATCCAACCGATTTTCCAACTTTGAGCCTCGAGCGAAGAGCGTGTCGAAAGAAAAAAGATAACGAACGACCGCATATATTAAAATAAAAATAAAAAAACGAGACGCGAAATAAAAATTCATCCCCGCTACTTATTTTCACGTGTGACGAAGAAAGATGGAAAGAAGAGAAAGTTTACAAAGCCGTCAATTGCTGCAAGTCGAGAAGAAGGATTGATGCTTTTTCAATTCGACGTTGCTGCAACGCGCAGCTTTCAAGGTCCCTGGAATTTTCAGGATCGACTGACGTCGAAATGAAAAGAGAGAAGCGAGAAAAAGTAGAAAGAGGAGGAGGAGGAGGAGTGGAAAGCCAATTTGCCGAGTGTCAAACGATCGTATACGTTCTCTGTCGCATATGCGATCCACTCGCAATAAGTTGTAGTCCCGGTATGTGTAATATGCACATATATAAAGAGGTATCGGCACATGCGGATGGATTCTGCTGGGAAAAGAGAGAGCGAGACGGAGAGAGATTGAGAAACGGAATGGAGGTCGACAAAAGGAAGGGAATGGCGACTACCGACACATATACATATATGCAACGTAATATTCACAGAGAAGCGAGAAAGAGCGAGAGGGAGAAACCCTGTGTGTATCGGCCATTCCCCGAGGATAGGATCCGTTACAAAAGGACGCCACAGAGTATTTGGCAACCACACCGAGAGATAGGTATCGACGTTTCGGAGTGCCAACAGCAAGACTCTATATCTCTCTCTTTCCCTCTGACTTTCTCCTCTTTCCGAAATATTTACTCTTCCGACATTTCCAAGGTGTCCTGGACTCCCGAATACCCCGGACAGTGCTTTAAAAAAGCATCCAAGAGAGAAGCGATATATTTGCGAAAATGTTTTCAATAAAACGGTCCATCTAGAATAGACATTCAATAGACACGTCAAGCGCTCCTGTCAAGCAGCATTTAAATCGTACATGTTCAAGCGAGTCAATTATAAATTCTTACAGTTATTCGTTTCCAATCTTTTAAAAAGTCACTTTTCTTTACCACTTTAAATATCATGAATTCTTAAATTTTCATAACGGTGAAATATGGCTTTTGGGTTATTTTGTCTTTTGGATTCTATTTCATAATCGAGATTTTTTGACGTATCTCATTATTTTAATGTAAAAAAGCAATTTTTTAAAATAAGACACTTTGCATTGGATTAAAAATACATCAATTCAATCGCTAGATTCTCGAATTCAAATACGTGATCTTTATATGATTAGGGGATTTAGGTAGTTCTATAGTTTTATCGTCTATTTAGGATTGTGTTGAAAATTGGTACAGTCGTTCTTCACCAAATTTTAATAGATTTCACCACGTAGAAATTGAGCTATTAATTGTTAAAAATTCCAATTTTCAGTGCTCTCCTATAAGAGCCCTTATTAAATATTACGATTTTTAATAAGGGCTTCTTTAATATCATATGAAAACATGTGTCAAATTTTACAAAGCTTCACCACCTAGAAATCGAGATATTATATACATTGAAAGTCGTTGTTTTTTCGAATCTCCCATAAGAGCCCATGTTAAAAGTAACAATTTTAAAAAATTAATATCCAAATAACTACATGGTTGAGCCTTTTTAAATTTTGCAAATATGTTAATACAATGCTAACGAAGATCTGTGCAATTTTTGAATAAATTCCGTCTCAAGAAATTTCAACTTATGATTTTACATCAAGTTAACAAATAAGGACAAACTTTTGAATAGACTGTCTCGGTTGTACTACCTTGAGGGGATCAAGAATAAAAGATTTGAGCAGGCATGTGTATTATAGATTCAAAATCCAAAAAGTTTAAAGATATGATTTCTTCAGTGTTTCCGTCGGGGTTGCAGAGTTTGATATGTTCGACGGTATCGAGTATCGACAAGAGTTTTCTGGAAGAGTCACGCGGTGGCCAAAGGTTTGGGCAAGTTTTCGAGCGCGACAAGTGGCGATGGAGGCTCTCGACGAGCCGAGTGCCACAAGTGTCTCCGCGGTTTCAACCGGCCTGACGTCGGCATCGGGGAAAAGGGACGAGAGGAATTTGGGAAGGGAGGAAAAATAGAGTACGACGGATAAAGCGAGAGCCGTCTCTATTGTTTTTTCGCTCGCTTTCGTTTCGAAAGAGATGCCCAGGTGTTCCTCCGTATTTGGAAACGAGCCATATTCACTTTTCCGGAAGTCAGCTTGATTTCTACGCCCCGGATAAACCGGGAATTCCTTTTCTCCCCTTTCTCCCTTCCGCGCTTGGCTCGAGAAATCGCGAGAGCGTAATCCGGGAAAATTGGGTCAGACACTCTTTTTTTTCCGTCGCTTCTTCTCTCCACAGTGTTATTGTTTGGATTTTCTTCATTAATCTCGTTTCGTTGCTCGATTTCCTGTTTTTGCTCGAGATCCCGAGACCCGTGCAACTTTCGGGGACTCGAATCTCGGATTGTTTCCCCACCGGGAAAGGGAGCAAAAAAACTGGACGACAAAAGTGATTGATACTTTGGACAAATGAGCGAACTCGCGTCGATAATATCGTCGGGCCGAGGCATCGTTTATCCTCGGCTTGTTTTTCCTCCACTATATTTTTGTTCCTTTTTTATTTTCATTTCTAATCGATACTTTGCCAATGCTTTCATCGTTTCTCTTCCCAAATGGCAAACGGAGCGACGAGATAAAAATTATGCCGGATCGCGTGCCAAGGTCGACTCTTCGTCTACGAGATATTAAATAAAACTTAGCCCTCCGACGAACCTGTATAGGGTGCTTTTCGACCCCAAACCATATTTCGACTCGTACGCATTTCTGAATTTCCGATATTTCTGATACGAATATTCCTCTCTTCTTTTTTCCATAAAACTTTTCTTATACGAATGTCATGACAGGATTATATCGACGAAATTAATTTCTTCATAAAAAAAGAAACAATAATCGTAATTTACTGAAATTTTTGTTTATACAGAAAATAATTATACTTGCTGAGTTTCAACTAAAAGAATGTTCAACCCAAAAGAAGAATGAATTAAGAAAACGACACTCTGTTCGTATGAATTTTTTTTTTTTGTAAAAGCGAGTAAAAATTGGCCCGAATTTACCTCAAAATCCTCAGAACTCTTTTTTTCTGAAAATCCATCTCTAACCTTGAGCTTGTCAGTGTCATTTAACCTCTTAACCTTGAGAATTCATCGAATCCCCTTTGTTTTGCGTTGTTCCGGTTTTTTTCCGATCTCTTTTTGGCCCCGAGCCCGCGTGCTCGTTGAATCTCAAAAAATTGCAAACCCTTCGGTTGTTTTGCAATGGGTACGACAGCTCGGAGTGTTGCCCGACACTTAGCCGACTGCGTACTCGAAACGAGTGGGCTTTCGGTGTAACGTCGCTCTGAAGGTCGCGTAAGCTAAGAAGCGCCGAGGGGAAACCAAAACACGTTCCCTTTCCCGCAAACGAAAAAGAAAGAGAGAGAGAGAGCGGTCGGGGGTTGTCATGGCGACGGGAAACGGTGCCAGAGAGGGTCTTTACCCTCGGAGGAGAAAAGTCACGGGAAAGAAATGAATGAAAGATATACAGAGAAACGAGTGCAGGAGAAGAGTGAAATTCGCAAGGGACGAGAACGAGAGAGAGAGAGGAAGAAAAAGTAGGGGGATGAAACGAGGATAAAAATAAAATTCGTATATACTCTCTCGTGGAAAATTGAATATCATTTTGTTGATAACAGTGTCAAATTTTTTGATTAATCTGCGACGATTTATCAGTCGAATCATGACGACGGGAGAGCAGATTGTGTGTATCGCCGATGGAATTTGTCTCACGAGTCGGGAAATTGTGTCGAGCGACAAGTGGCTCCGGGATAAATAAGCAAGAATCGGGGAAAAGCGATGCCAGTACGCTACAAGTGTCTCTCGTATAGGTAACGACGAGGGGGGAGAGAGAGGGAGAGAGAAAAGAGTGTGCCCGGCTATATGACGCGCAACATAAACAGTTGCCAACCGCGATACAGGTGTCTCGGCCCAACTTGGAATCGAGCCATACACGGGTCGTTAAAGATTTACTCGCTGCACCGAGTGAAATACACCCATCGGTGCATTATTCCATAAGAATCCCAAACGAAGAGCATATATTACCACAAAATATAACCCACGCATTCCGTCGATCTGAATTAAACATCGAACCTACATGTATATAGATCTACATTTCAATCATCAAACTTTTATTCGTACGAGCAACACCGTGCCGCTTTTTTTCTTTTCGATATATGTTTGAATTGATATTTTACGATTCTTCTGTACACTGAGAGAAATCACGATAGTGGATTTTATCATAAAGTGACAAGTAGGCTGATTATTTTGTAACTAATTATATGTTTCTCGTAAAATAAAGTATATTTAGGATAGAATCTAAACAGAATATAATTAGTTTTATAATAATTAGTATAGTTGTCACTTTTGCATAGTAAAATTTATCATTCTTTTCTCTCAGTGTAGGCGCATGTTTTATATAAGTTATTAATACGCTCTATTCGGATAAATTGGTTATAAGATTCATGTCTTTTTTTAAATAGGATATTTGATCGAACAATTTCCTGTAGATAACAAAAATGTTACTTATTCGAGGCGGAATCCAAGAATTCATGTATTGGAAAATTGAAAAAACTGACTTTTCGATCAGTTTTTTTAATTTTTCAATATGAATTCTTGAATTACGCCCCGAATAAATGGCATTTTCGTTATTAACGGGGAATTTCCGATCAAATAGGCTCTTAAAATCGAAAAAAAAAATTCAAAAAATTTTGCGAATTTT
Organism: Cremastinae sp. A BG-2022a; assembly: GCA_030522545.1. NCBI lineage: Eukaryota > Metazoa > Arthropoda > Insecta > Hymenoptera > Ichneumonidae > Cremastinae sp. A BG-2022a. Next base: position 16,244 of record JAPYYW010003117.1, read on the forward strand.
TGAAGGGGTCGCACTGGGGTCTCCTAGACCCATTAAAATTTCAATTAGCGATATCTTTTCATTCTCTTGACCAAATCAACTTTATTAAGTGTGATTTTTAAAGATTTTTGCAAAACTAAGCGAATGGCGTTGGAATTACGTCAATTTATCAATTTTTCAAAAAGTTATGACGCCTTGAAGATTTTTGAAAAAATGGAAAGGGGTATACCTTAAAAAATTGGCAAAATTTTTCGAATTTTTTTTTATCGATTTTAAGA
>JAPYYW010003118.1:0-16493 GCA_030522545.1 Cremastinae sp. A BG-2022a
AAATAGACAAAATCTTTATTTGGACGTATTTCACCCCGCCATTTAGTTGAATCAACCAATATTTTGTTGAATCAACTAATTTCTTCTCTCAGTGTATAGGTGCGGTCGCATGTACAAGCGTTTGACAAAATTGAAAATATTAGCGATAATATAAATGTTTAATATTGTATATATTTCAATCAAGTGGACATAAAAGAGATGCATTGGTTGGTTAAATGCAATATCCAAGATATAGGAGAACTTTTTGTGGTGGTTGCACGAAATTACGTTTATGGGTACGTTGAAGGGTAGAAAAGCGATTGCTCGCGATTGGCAATAAACTTAGAGACAAAGGGGAGATTTGAGGAGAACGAAGTCAAAGTTAGGTCGATGATATGCGGGCGCTCGTGTGTGCGCGTGTCTTTGAGCAATAGCTCGGATTCCGTTTCCGTTAGCCTTTCTCCATATATAGCGTATGCGCTCACGGAAAATTCAGTGGCACTCAGGAAGAGAGTCGCAATAAACGCAAACGTTATGCCTGAGAGCCATGCACAAGCTGGCTCTTTATTCCAAACTCTCTCTCTCTCTGTGTGTGTGGGCGCGCGTATACGCTTACGTGCGTCCCATAATAGCGCTATATACCAAGTTTCACTCGACAAATGCAATGTGCGATCAAATTTTGCCCCAAAAAGCCACCTCCGATAACTCCCCCCCCAAGCCGTGCGTGCGCGCTCAATTTTCCGGAGAAAATTGTTGGCTGCACTTTCGCGTTAAGAAGAGGCTCTCCCCTCCCCCCCCCCCAATCCTCGATTCGCACCAGGCCCCAAAATTAATGTCTCAAAGTTGGAACTTTGGAAACTTGCCACCTGCAATCTAAACTCTCGTCTCTGGTTCTCGTTTCTCGATTTACGGCATTTATATAGGACTCCTAATTTATTCCGAAGAGATCAGGTGGATGGATCTATTGTTTTTTATTCTCGAGAGCTGTGCTGATGAAAATTCAATGTCCTGGATCAATTTTACTAAGTTTGGCGAGTAGAGATTAAATAATCGTAAGTATATTCAAATAATATTTAATTTTTATTAATCAAAATCGAGGATTACACAATTATAGAAAATGTATACCAATAATGGACAAAAAATTAAAAAAAAAAACTTGCAATTCAATTTGTTCATTTGATTGACGCTTCAAAAAAGCTTTTTTTAATCATTGCTGTTTCATTTTTTCTCTCGACGTTATAAAGACGTTCTTGGATCTCATTATATCATGTGACCTAGTTAAAAATGTCAGACTAATTTTAGGATGAAAAAGGATGGACATTTGTAACATCATATATGTTAACGAGTGATTAAATAGAACATTTTAAAAATGTTTACTACTTGTTAATTGAAAAGCGTTTCTAAATTTAAAATGGTTCAAATGATTAAGAACTTCTGTCTGTGATTTGAGTAAAATCCCGAGAAGAAATCTTCGGTAAATGAATTCGCGTACACGTCGATTTATGATCGTTTGAATGTATGTTTGTAGGTCAGAAAGACTCGTAAATTCAGAGTAGACCAGGTCAAAAACGATGCATCAGGTTTAACGAGAATGGATTGATATGGTATATAGTATTTGATGTCAATGGAGTAGAATACATATATGAAGTATTGTTGCTTTGATAGTTAACTACACTAAAGCAGCTGTATAGAGTCAACAGAAACATTTTCATAGTAGCACAAATAATAATAATAAGATAAAAATAGTTTATCTTATTACTAGGTTCAAAAGTGAACCCAGGAAGTATATAAGTTTGATAATCGATTTTCAAACTAATGAAATTTCATTAGCAGAGTAGCTATATTTGGAAGAAGAAGTATATGTCTTAAATTCTTTCATATCAGGTGTCAGTGAAAATGGTGATAATACGTCTATATATTCGTTATCGAGGATAGAGTCCTTTCGGAACATTGATTTGATGGAACGAGAGCCGGAAGAATTAACGCGGATTTTTTTGGCCGATAAGACCAGGTAATCGAGTTTTACAACTGGTGCGCCAAATAAAAGAAGAGCGTCGTCTCTTATCGCATGTTTTCTGCGCTCAAAGCAAAAAGCCGGTTTTTTTTTCTTTTTCAAAGGTTCAATGCTAAAACGTCTGAAAAGCGCTGTAATTCCGAGTACGGCGAGGATGATGCGGGAGCGGAACGAACGAGAGAAAGAGTAGCATTTGGCTAATTATACGACATTAATTATATGTACGGTTCCCTTACAGAGCGGTCGAAGATAAAGGGTTTTGCATAAAAGGGAGTGTGCTACAAAGGTCCCCAAACCCACTGCCTTGCACACACTTTTTCCTCCCTAATATTCGGCCTTCCGCTCGTCTCTTTTTCAAACTGCACCCTCTCATTAAGCTTTTATGTCTCTCTCTCTGACAATCACGAGGAATTCTCACAAAGGAAAATCGCTGGAAAACGTAAAAGTTTTAGGCTAAAATATGTTCATGATGCCCAATTTTTGTTCTCGGGAAATCATAAAAATCAATTATCAATTGTGTTAATGTTGAGGAACAAAAAGATGTCTTTATACATTTTTTGTTATAAAAAATAATTATGTTTGATAAGGCAAATAAAATATACTTGACCATCCACAGATTTATATTGAAAAAGAAATGTAGACATTTAAGTAATCATACAAAAGGTATGCACGTCCAACTGAATACTGGTCTACATTTATACCTTTTGGATAGACCTCTGCTTTTATCATTTTATAACTCGATATAAATAAAAGAGGTTTTTTTTTGGTAAAACCTTTTGTATCGCGATGAACTCAATAAAGCGATTTTTTTCTTTGTGTAGCGCATGCTATATGCTATATACTTTATATGTTGGAGAAATGTTGAGGAGAATTTCCGGGGATTGCATTAAACTCTCCGGATCACTTTAATATTGTGTGTTGGTTGCTAAGGTATGTGTGTGCCGCGTTTTCGGAGAGTTTCACAGTTCGTCTGCTTTTCAGGCGTTTATCCCGGCGAGGTATCTGTTTCGTCGGTGCGATTCTGCGGAAGCGGAATACTAGCCCGGGATCTCTCGCAGAGTGCGTGCTCCGGCTCGGAATCCGCGGATACATCAGCCAGGGAGAGAATTCTAATCTCTGAATATTCCGAAGGGTTATATCGGCGCGGGGATGGAGGAAGTATTGTTGTACGGGAGGTCGGTACGAAAGATATTAGGAGAAAGTATGCAACAAGCGCCGGGCGCATCCAAACGAGAAACAAAGGGCGAGGCAAGAGAGAGAAATCGAGTTCGAAGAAGCTCTTCATTGTGAAATCCCCTCCTGCTCTCTCTCTGGCCTGCTTCTTATTGTTCCCCGCACTCTCGTCCCAGGGGATGATTTCATCGGGATCCAATCTCAGCTCGCGCAGACTAAACAATTCCCAGACTCGTCGTCTGCTTTTCGACATTACGTTCGTGTTACCTGCGCCCATCAGCTCCGATATACTCCATGCACACTCTGCTCCCAACTACCAAACAACTTCATATCGCATGTCCTCTCTTCTGTTCAACCCAACTTTTACCTTATTCGTTATATAACCTGCTATAGCTTATTCTTTCATACAATCGCTGTCCAAATATCCTTTTTAATATATCAATTGCTTTTGGTATTATAAATACTCTCTTTGTTATATTCCCCGTTAAATTTTCAGAATAGATACACACAATACTATAAGAGAATTAAGAATATATACCACGCATCAAAATTTATTCAGAAACTTTTCTCGAATTTATATTCACGCTGAACGCCCTGTCCTCGGAGGTACAGTTTTGTGGTACACAAAAACTCGTGACGTCGCACCTTCGCTCGCGCAAATACGCTCGCTTTGTACTGCCTCTTGCGAAAATCAAATTTTCGAGTCTTCAACGGAACGTTCGACAGTGAACATCTCTCCTGTCCTCGTAATTATAATTACAACAGTAAACGAGCGTAACTATTATAAAATTGAGCTCCGCGAATAAATATCTCACAAAGCACAAATCTTACCCGAAATTTTCTACTTCCCTTACATCCTGACTGGCGCTTAAGGTATAGTTCTATCAAAAAATAATCTTCTTAGGATTTTGTTAAAAATTTGCAAAAACCTTCTTTGATACAATATGCAATTGTATATTAAATTTAAAGAGGTTTTACTACGTAGAACTCGAGATATTTATTGTCAAAAATCACTATTTTCTGCAGTCTCCCATAAGAGCACATAAGAGCAATCGTCAACCCTAAATATCTTGACTTCTGGGTAGTGGAACTTGTTGAAATTTTTCACAGCTCTTTATTGTACTTCAAAGAAGCTTCCTCAAGTTTTTTTTTTAAATCCTAAGATTATATACGATTTTTAAAATTTTTATACATACGTAACAAGTACAGGTGACCTTGGATGAGCTTGAATTTGGAGTATGTTGTTTTTGAAACAATTAGCAACAACTTTTCTTAATAAACTTACGCTCAAAAACCACATGATATCGAGATAATATGACATAAAAACTTTTGTTTTGACTCTACTGATAGAACTATATATACCTTAAAAAATGTATTAATTAGTGTCGCGATACCGAAGGCTATACGCGTACAAAAATACTTTATTCAATTAATAACAGGAGAAGTATGAATATTTTGACAGAAGTAATTGAAGAGATTTCCGAATGAACGTTATTAATAATAATAAAAAAAAAATGAAAAAGAAAAAGAGGAGCGAGCCAGGAACGCGCGGCGCGCTTTGGTCGTTTTTCCAAGTGGAAGCTCCCTCGCGCCCTCTTCAACAATTCATCGTTTGCCCGCGATTCAAACGAATCCGCAGCTGTCTTCCTTTTTCAAATTTATGAAGTCACGGGGATGAGATGCTAGTTCGTGTTCGACGATGGAGCGTTTTATACTCGAGGAGACGGGGGTGGAGGGGGAGGGGGGGGGGGTAGGAGAGAGCTTTCGCTGCATAGCTTTTTACATTTGCTCTCCCTTTCGCAGACTCTCACTCGTGCGCTCTCTCTCTCTCTCTCTCTCTCTTTCACTCGGTGCGCTTTTCTCTCTGGCGGTCGTAACTCGTGGAAGCTCGTGAAAAGCACGTACCATCTAACCATCGCCTATACGTGTACCCTGCTTTTTTTTGCACCAGCAGCAACGCAGAATAACCGACCAAACGGGATATGTATACTATATACATATATACGAAAGCCGCTCCGCTGCTGGAATGCCTTTTCGCGAAAGAGTTACGAAATTCTCGCAACGTTCGCTCTCTCCTTCCTGCACGCTCCTCTCCGCAAATACATAAGCGCGCGTATACCGCGGTCCGATATTGTGCTCTCTCGTGTTCCATCTCGTCGAACGAAATATATAACCTCCGTGTTGTATGGTGTAAAGAAGGGCACACACACACACACACACGTACACAGATCGACGATAAATTTAGATGACGAATTCACAATTTTCTCGTTCCTCATCGCCTAACCTTCGTATATACGTGCGTTATTTCCGTGCTCGAACTCTTGCGCGCTTGCTTGCCTTTTCTACCCTTACGGAGTATCTCTCTTCTAAATTTTTCTCATTCCCTCAAACAATTGATTTCATTTTTTTCTTTATATTTTTCAAATATTTCCTCATAAAGAAGAAAAATATATATTTTTACCATCGATGGTGTATACACGGTTTGGTATAAGTTTTTATTTCGTATTCGCGTAAAGAGTGATCATTATTTTAAATAAGATTAATTTATCAAAATAATAAACAATTTTTTAGTATATCTGTTCTGTTAGAAAGTTTGGAAAATTGATAACGTAGACTTTAAGCCTTTAACTTCCGATATAGTTTTCCTATTTACGGGCGGTGATACAAAAAAATGACTAATTTTATTTTTTCGCGACACACGTTCAATATATTCGGAATAATGATAAAATAAAAGGATGCCACACAAAATTTCAGCACTTTAAACAAAATTTGTAGAAGTTACGATTTTCTATTTTTTATTTCCCATTTTAAATTACATTGAACATTTTTTTTTTCATTTGAAATTTTGTAACTCAATTATGGAGTAATTCACATGTATGCCTTTACATATTTTTGATGAATATTTGACACTCTACAAAATAGTGTACTATTCGGTCGATAAAAAAGAATTACTTTTTTTGACAGTTCTATTCATTTCTGTAAGGTTATATAAGAAACGGTGCGAAAAAGTACTACTTTCCGACCTAGGCCGGGAAAGTAATCGGTATGATAGCGTCTGGAAATCGACAACTTTCCGGACGCCGCCCAGTGCTCGAAATAAATTGAACTTTCTGAGCGAGGATAACAAAAAATAATTTTTTAAAGAGCTGGAATTCGGTGTGGAATTTTTTTTTATCATTCCGAAAATATTAAATGTGTGTCCGCGGAAAAATAAAATCAGTCATTTTTTTGGACCATCCATGGCGTTTAAACTATATTGAATTTTTTAACCCGTATATACCTTCGACAACACATATACTTTTTTACTTGCAGTCACATTATTCCGTCATTCTCGACGATTTTATAATGGGTAATTCCCGAAAATTTTTGCAAAACGTAATGAATGATTCAAACATCAACGTCATTATTTCCAAAGCATCGCACGTTGAATTTTTTTTTAATGAGAACAGATTAGCCAAAAGTTAATTCGCTCCGCATAATGCGTTCTATTCCGATTAATCGATTAGAGGCTTATCCATGCCTTTTTTAATATAGGATTACATTTTTACATAAATTTCGTACGCATCTGCTCGTATAAAATACAACTAGTTGTTTTACTTGGTATCATACTAAAATCAGTCACAGCACATCAGTTGATCGATACTTTTCGATGAAAATGAACCCTGATATATAATTAATTACATTTTTATTGCGATTGAAATTTTGTACTTTTTCTCACAATTTTTTACATATTTCTGTTTGTCTTCCAAATATTGTTATGCCATTATTCAAATGAATATACTGTCCAATATTTTGCTGTTAAATATTAGGCATTTCGTTTCTTTTGTATGGGAGTAATATTTTTATTCGCGTATCAGTTAAAGAACGAAGCATACGAATTGTTTTCATTTTCTCCATTCTGCGGTGAATATTCTTCAACTGTTCCATTTCTGGTCCCATTCATATACGCGATACGGACGTGACATCTGTTTAACGCGTTCATAAATCGTGGAAGGATTCAAGTCGCGGTTATCCGTTCCATGAATTTTTCCACGATTTTTTATTCTATGTAAAATGCAAAGTGTGCTACTCTTCGTACAACAGTAAAAGCTGTAATTTCTGCATTTTTGCTTTTAATTTTGTTTTTTTTTATTATTTTTTTAGCACCCTTGTCACTTTGGGTCTTTGGTAAAAAAAATTTTTCGTATGAATATTCAGTGTCCCGGTGGAATATATGGAGCGGTTGAGTTGGAAAAACATTCGGAAGAGCTCGTTTTCGATTCCTCGTGTCCGTCCAATGTTTCCCAGTGCAGCGAACTTCACAACGTGAATTCTCGTTCCTCTTTTTCGCCTGTATTTATCCATACCAAGCTGTACTCGAAAACGGCAAGCTGGAGGAAAAAATATTCATCGCTCTACCTGGAAATCCACAAACGGTATCGGATCTCCTTCTATTCACAACGTATTTGATGGACAAGTTCGTGATGATATTTTATTCATCGTGAGCACGTTACTGTTTCCCAACGGTTCATTCAGTAAAAATTCCACTTACGAGAGGAACATGAAGCAAGCATAACAGAAATAAAATACATGAAAATGGAAACGAGCTCAATGATAAATTTTCAACAATATACTGTTTCTGGACCACGAAAAAATCCTGACGAACAAGATAATACATATAAGCTGACATAACAAAAATTAATATCGATAATAAAAATAAAAATAAGGAATACAAGCTTTTGTGCCCCTGAGCAAAATAATTACGGCAATATATGTATGATAAAAAATAAAAATTATAAATGATATGTATGGCGAGAATTGTGTTTATATTACGGTAAAAAATCAGGTGTTAAAATGGTGTTAATTTAACTGGTGTTTTATATGGTATGCTGTGTTTGATCAGTGTAAATAATTAATACACCGCAATATAAACACCATATCCTGCGTAAAATTAATGAAATGACACTATTTTTGCCAATACCATTTGATGCATGCGAATAAAAAAGCGAAATACATCGGATTAAGCAACCCAATAATATAAAGAATATTTTGGAATAATTCAAGTTTTGATTTATTTGTAAGGTTCATGCACATTATATGCAATGCGTTGCATATATATTCCATTGTAAAAAATTCCATGTTAACAATTTCGTAAATTATTTGTTTTCTCTCTCTTTGAATGCAGATATTTACCCCAATGTAGGGTAATTTACTATGTATTTAAAAAATTTTTTGTATTTCAATTATTTTCATAATACATGTAACGTTGATATTGAGTTACAAGTGTTCTGGCAATGTTTCAAAAATTTTTGTATTCAAGTATCAATCCCTTGAAATTATAATTCCTCTCAAACGTGATTAACAAAAGATTAGATAATGGGGGTCATAAAATGATGTTTTGGTATGCCAAGCTTCAGCTCAAGTGCCTGATACTAAATTTTTCGAGATCATTCTCGTCCTTTTATTGCCACTTAATAGAGTGGACTGCCAGAAACGTTGACAAAGTTTTATTGCTGAACAGGTATGGGTGAAGCTCGATACTTTTCTGAGAAATAAACATTTTTCAATAGGTGATGCTTATTTCATCGATATGGTGCAATAAACATCATCCATTGAAAAATTTTCATTTCTCGCAAGAAAGTATCGAGCTCTGTCCATTCCTGTTGCTAAAAACATCGATTTTTAATCTTGTGAAATGAGCAAGTAACACTACTCAATATCTTTTACCAAACACACATCGGTACTACTATTTTACACCATTTCCATACAGTATACAGTATACATTTCATATACAGTATACAGAAATATTTAATGAAATACAGAGTTTGAAGGAAAAACTTGTACATTTCACACTTTGGTCAGCAACGAGAACAAAGAAGGAGAGAATGAATGACGAATGAAATTGAAACTTTATACCGGTACTAAAAGAAATATGTGACCGTTCTTACTTACAAGTATACATATAACTATATTTATATCAAATTATATATCACACGTAACTGTATAAATATTCTGGAAATCATTAATGTCAAATGTTACATTTAAGAAAATTATTGATTCCGATCATTTTCTTAGCTGATCTTACAAAAAATCCGAAAAGATATCCCGAACGTGATGATAAGAAAATGGTAAAAAAGCACAATTTTTATATTTATGTAATTCAAAAGTTCTGGAGGTTAATTGAATAAACTAAAATTTTTATTCGAAATCTATTTCTCTTTCATCCTTCATCCAGATAACGCAATAAAACCGACCACAATAACAGTCAGTATTGTATTATAAAATAAACATTACATATTGAGCCTTAGAAAAGGGATTCTTTTATTTTTCGAAAAGAATCTAAACGAATTTTAATTCATCACTGCACAACTTTTGTTTTTTTTTTATTTCCAAAACTTGCTGAGTTAACTTGATAAAATATTAGAATGAACTGGGATCAAAAATGTCGACGAAAGGTTCTTATGTAGGACATAAGAGCGCAGTTTCTTGACAGATGGGCATTTTTCCAATCGTTGGCATGTATTTTTCGATCACTATGAATATATATCGAGCACTGTGGTTCGCGCGGATTTGGCGTTCGCACGAATTTACGAAACGATAAAAAACGATCTTGAGCGCGGAACGACGAGGGCTCGGGAGACAAATGGATTCTCGGCTGAGAAAAGTACGGAAAAGTGGCGGGTAAAAATTCCAGTACGAGATATCTCGTGCGCTCGCGGAAAAAGGAACTGTCGCCCCGTATATATTCCTCTCTGCGAGACGAAAGCTCTCTCTCTCATTTTCTCACTATACGCGCGTATATACATGTGACGTCACGTCACAGACGCCAGCACATGTGAAGCTGCTGCGAGTCTCGAGAAAGAATTCTTTGAGACCGCGAAATTACATTTTGGGGCAACGTGACAGAGAATAAAAGAGTCGGTGAAAAGCGTCGCTCGAAGAACAAAAACGCGAAAAGAAGGCGAAAAAAATAATAATATCCACCTCTACACGGGGGGACTATAAAAGTGTCGAGTAACGAAACTTTTTTGTGTCAACCGAGAGAAGCGTTATAATTATATTATATTTTCATTTAATATAATTATATAAAAAGGTATATATAGAAACAAAAAATAATAAAGGGAATTCAAGAATAATTTAATTAGGAGGAAAAAATTTTTTAACTCACAACAGCAGAGAGTGTGTGTGTTTATCTATAGCATTATTGTCATAACTAAAATACTAAAAAATGCTCACGTAGTAAACCAAATACTTATAAAATATTGAAATATCATTATTTCACTAACTTTTACATTACTAACGGCATTTTAACAAGATTTTGGAAAATTTATCTCTTTTTTTTGAGAATTTTATTTATTTTCATATATTTATTTATTTTAAGTGATAAAGGGGAGCAGTCGGAGGAAAGGAATTTGAAATGAAATTATATAGTTTTCTAAAGATAACTCATCATTTCTCATCAACTCTCCGACGGATTAGCATGAGGCTCAACTGAATTTTCGACCGATAATCGAATAAATAATCCCCATGATAGTTTTACGTACTATTCTCGGCCCTCGATTATTTTGAAATTTACCCAATACAATTTTTCATTTTTTCGTACTAGTGATATGATATGATACACACTCTATATGCATTAGGGTGGTCCAAAAAAATGACTAATTTTATTTTTTCGCAGACACACGTTTAATATATCCGGAATAATAAAAAAAGATGCCACACCAAATTTCAGCTCTTTAAACAAATTTTTTAGAGGTTGCGATTTTCAATGTTTTATTTCCCATTTAAATAACATTAGAAATTTTTTCCATTTGAAATTTTGTAACTCAATTGTGGAGTAATTCACGTATATGCCCTTTCTACAAAAATATGCAAAGGTTATATGCTACTTCGTTATCGAGCTACAAAATTCTGAATGAAAAAAAAAGAATTTCGAATGTTATTTAAATGAGAAATAAAAAATTGAAAATCGCCACCTTTAAAAAATTTGGTGTGGCATCTTTTTTTATTATTCCGAACATATTAAACGTGTGTCTGCGAAAAAATAAAATTAATCATTTTTTTGGATGATCCTAATATGAATATAATGGAAAAAAGAAGCAAATGCACAGTGGCGAAATATAAAACGAACATTCGATAAATTAGTCGGAGGCTAGATGAATAAAGTTCGTATATATGGATCGGGGAAGAGAATAAACGCATATCCTATATTTAGTGAGCAAATGGATGCAGAGATTTGGGGCTATGTGCAGATGGAGGAAACACAAGGGATACGGGCGCAGTCGATGCTGTCGATCAAACACATATTTGCCAGCATATTTGCACAAGGAGACCTCGCATATCGCGAATTTTCACTGTTACGAGACGAGTTATACTGTATGTACCGAGAGGCAACTCCGAATCGCCTATCGGGATTTCAGCTGATAAAACCGTTTGCTTCGAAGCATCCAACAAAAAATATTTCAACGAAAATAAAATCCTGCTTTTCCCAATTTTTTTTTCTCTTTAATGACTATGTGAAAAAATGTTTGATTAAAAATGATGAATACAGAAATTCTCTTTCAAGTCTCTTTAGTAAAAAGATCAGACACGGATGCCTCTGTTGCATCATATATAAGTTAAATATACAGCACTGCTTTGATATAGTTTTATTTTAAATAAAAAAATTCAATCTAAATACATAAATGTGTATATACTTTATTTCTTTGAATATACGCACTTTGAAGATGTGTATACTTTCATACTTTAAGCCAGAATTTCTTGAAAATCTGCACAAATCTTCTTTAGCGTTATATTAAGATGTATATATGAAAATTTATATAAGTACTACCACGTAATAATTGAAATACTAATTTTTAAATTCATGTCTCGATTTGTAGGTGGCAAAGCTTTGTAAAATTTTACACAAATATTTAAACGACATTAAAAATAAATAAATCTGTACAAATTTTCCACAAATTATTCCGCGTTTCCAACAATGGTTTTCACACGCAATAACTCTGAACAAAGACAAATATGATTATACTTGTATATTTGAAAATAAATTATTACAGCGGTTCTTGGAATGTATAATAAAATAAAGAATAAGATTGTTATTGTATTATTAATAAACGAGTATAAAATATTGTATATGATATGAAAGAATAAGGAGAAAAATGATGAGCTTCGTAGCACTGGAACGATGCGAATGTCATGTCGATTAATTCATGTGCGGCGAGGTTAATGTCTGACCGGATGTACGGGAGACGAGTCAGAGGCCGAGATCGAGTGATCTCTCTCTCTCTCTCTCTCTCTCTGAGCGTCGACGCGCCCGTTGTTTGGCCGCGTCGTCGTTTCGGCCACGGCTATTTTGGCAGCAGCAGTCATCGTACGGGATAGTTTTCGAGATCGTAGATATACGTTATAATGGTATGTCCTTCCGTGAAAATATTATATGGTTTGCGGGAAAATGAGCGACGTTACATTGGAATCGATTCGTAATGAAAATGAATGAAACGGGGATATAAAACCGGAAGATAAATAACGGATGGACATCACTCCCGGATATTATGGCTCGTCCAACCGGAAATTCCCACATGAGTTTTTTTTTCACGTCAGTATACTCTCTTCTATAATCTTGCAGGAAAAAAATAAAACTATTACGCGAATCATTCGGTTCGATAAACATTTAACAACTCGGAAATGGCAATATGATTGAAAATTTGTCACAATTCCTATATACAAAATGTTTGAATTGAGCAGAGAAATATGAAAATTTACACAGCATGTATAAAGCGCCGTAATCTCGATCGAAAAAAAACCATATTGTTTATTTAGACTCAATAGTCACAAAACTACAATTATAAACTAAGCAAACAAACTTCTAAAATTGAAAGTCCTATTCTAAAATCTAATATGTCATAATAAAAAAATACAAAATATATTTTGTTATCGTATATTTCGATAATAAAACAAGAAAGAATATTTTTAAGTTTTTATTATACTGTGTTTTTCGCGCTTGTCAAACGATCCAATCCCCAAACCCAATCCCGTGTGTAAAAAAAGAGAGGTAAATGAATATTTGTGAAATAAAAAGTGTATGTATATATGTAAGAAGGGTGCGGAGAGAAAAAAAGAGAGAGAGAGAGATTGATGGGTCACCGACACAGGTTCATTCATAATTTACTTGATGGAGGAGATATATTCGCCATAGTATAGTTCTCGTTTGGAAAGCATCCAAAGTCTTTCGTTTACCGCATGTACGTAGCAACGAGCCGCGACGTCGAGAATCTGCCGCTGTGTGTATACAGAGAGAATGGAAAAGGGAGCCGGGAAATCAACACGGCCGTGTTCCTGCAACTGCGTGCATCCAGCCTTAGTGTGCTTCCACATAGTTACGAGATAACGATACGGTAGCTTCGTTATTCGATCCGACGCTCGACCTGTTCGCATTTAGATGTAGATATTTGACTTCTCTCTCTCTCTCTCTCTCTCTCTCTCTCTCTCTCTCTCTCTCTCTCTCTCTTGCACACACAAATTCACTCGATCTCTCTTTTGCACCACACGTCCTGCTGGCCAGATTGCAGAATGTTTCAAATATTCGACTCTGTAACCTCTAACACACGGCACACACGTCAAACGAGTACAATATGCCAAATACCATCGAGGATACTTTATATACATTTTTCAGATCCCACGCGATATATCTGTAGGGGAGGCTGGGGCACGACGGCCCCCCTCAAAAATTTGGTAAAAAATTTTTTTTTTCATTTTTTCTAATACATATCATGATACTTCTGTTTTTTTTAACGATATTTTAGGTAATGTGCTATATCTGGGGCATAATGGACCACCTGAGTTTGTAACATAAAAATTATTTTTTTTTAAACTGTAATAAATTTAATGAAAATTTTGATAAAATATTGGGAAATGTAATAAAAAATAAAGTTACAAAGCATATGAAAAATTAAAAACACAATTTTTTGAATTTAAAACAGTAATTTTATTCTATTCGAAACAAATTAACAACTCAACAATAACATTAATTGAAAATTATAGAAAAATGTTTTTAATATTAATAAAAATTAAACTTTAAATGAAACATTGAATGGAAATTTTCGACAATTAATAAATTACACCGAGATACTGTCAAGTTAATACCGCCAACACAGAATGAAATTACATGGTACACTTCTCAATACATATTTATTTTCGACGTTCGAAGCGTCACTCGATATTAGCGTTAAAAACTATTACTAAAACAAGTGTCCGTATATGCCGCGGTTTATTTAGCGGTAATTTCAAATTTAAATTTAGTTGAACTACACTATTTTAATTACAAATAAGAAATCATTATAAGTAAATTTGCTGTTTTAAAGAAAATCAGGGTAGGAGGAGAGAAACAGGTTGTACCAGCTAAAGAAATTTTTTTTTCGTACAAAATACAAATCCATAGAATAATAAAAGTTCGGGAAAATATTTTTATGATTAAAATCATTTTTTTCCACAAAAAAAATTTTTTAAGCCTGTTTAGAAGGGGGCCACCTCGGAAACTTTTTTTTTGAGTTTTGACGAAATCTTGATGGATTTCTTTAAGATAGGACCAAAAATTTCGTTGACCTAGAGGTTAAAAGCTACAAAAAAGAGTTACCGGCTTAAGGGGGCCGTCGTTCCCCACCCTCCCCATCTGGTTTGGTTAAAATTACTATTCGACATGATAATCTCAAAACTTTTTAAAAATAACAAAATCTTTGTTTGTAAACACATAAAATGTAAAATTTTCCATTTATGTCAGAATATTGGATATGCTGTAATACATTGTGATAATTGAATTATTTTAAAAATTATGGTATTACGTGATATGTAAATAAAAGAGGATAAAAAAAAACATAAAAAATATTTCAGTCGGACAATGTGTAGTATAGTTGGATTTTTGTTCGTTGTGTTTCAGCTATATAGGGGAAAATACGAGAGTGAAACTCAACAGAGAAGATTCCACAATAAATATAGTACTTGACAAACGCATAAATTTAATTATCACCCGCCGCGTTATTCCAATCTTGCGCACGTTTCAGCTCCTCTTTCCTGAATTAATTACACAATGGACGCGAACGTTTTCCTTTCTCTTCCATTTCCTTTTCGTGAATCCGTCACTCATTGCCGGCGCGCACAGCACACATTGTTCCGACTTAATCAATTTTCCTTGTATTGAAATCCACGAAACACGAATCCAAAAATGTTGGTCCGCTTCGCCACGCGGAGAAAATTCGACACACATTGAAACACGTTGCAAGGACGTGACGAACGGTAGAGACTGAATTATATAATTACTCGCGAGCGCTAAGAGCTACGAGTGTTCCGCCAGTTTTGTACAGAATTTCGTTTCGAGATTTCCAGAGCAAAATCCTGGGAACGAAATTCCCGTTTGTTGGTCCTCGCGCTCCTGCACGATGGAGATCCCACCATTGCCAAGTATTATTCCGACGACACGCGACTTATTTCGGAAATGAATAAAGACTCGCGCCTCTGTATTCGCTCGCTCAAACATGAGTTAAGCTATGACGGGGAAGCTATAACGAGACTCCCATGCATTTTATTCAACAATTACAGAATCGACCAGACAATATAATAAGGGAGATTAATAAAAGGTAAGAGAGGACGATGCATACAAAAAACAGAAATTGTAAAGGAGTTTATAGATGAGTATATATATACGAGCGTTTCCAGGTCAATTCATCGACGATTTGACGGTGACGCCTCGGATTTTTTTTTATTTTTTAATGTTTTATTGTATAGATAGAAAATATGAGGTATCTATGCCAATTCTTAGCCCTCTATAGAGGTATTAAGGTAGTTTTATCGATTATTTAAGATTTTGTTGAAAATTGGTTTGTTACGCATATATATATATATGTATGTACCAAATTTTAAGAGGTTTCACCACGTAGAAATTCAAATATTTATTATTAAAAATCTCAATTTTCAGGGCTCTCCCATAAGAGCCCGTGTTAATTTTGCGATTTTCATTTCTAAATACTTCTATTTATTGTACGTCGAAAAAGCTTCCTCAAGTTAAAAAAAAATATCTTAAGATTATGATTATTTCAATTTGTCATACGTACGTAGTAAGTCACCTTAAATAACCTTGAATTTTGAGTATCTTGTTCTTAATTTACTTTTCTTAATTTACTTAAGGATGTTGTCTTCAAAAATGAAAATGATGGAAATGTTTTGAAAATTTTACACAATAATAAGTATCATCTCTAAAAACTTGTGTAAAAATTTCACGACGATTAGGAAGCTCCTCATTAAGATATTAATTGTTAAAAATGGCAATTTTTTGCACCTTCCCATAAGAGCACGTGTTTGA